>JASANE010015821.1:0-22895 GCA_030248225.1 Trileptium ribeirensis
ATTAAGTTGCGTGCAGCGACTGCACACCGTGTCACAAATGCAACAGTTTTGCCACGAATTGAAAATTGTGATTGTGGCAATTCTTTATCTCTGCCACGAAAACGTGGCAATTCATATGCAATCCCATGCCGTTTGGGACCTAAACAGCAGTAGTGACACGGCGTAGTGTGGCAATGTTTTTGTATTGCCACGTTTTCGTGGCAATGGCGCTACATATCCACATGCTGTCGTGGCTTTGGTGCAGCAACGACACTTTGTGGCTTTTGTAAAGCATTGCCACGCTGTGTCTTTGTTGATACAGTAAGTAGTTTAGGTTATTCGGTACGTTGGATGCAATTGTATGTTCACCTACAATATACATGACTGTACCGTATCTTTTCAGGGGGTCTCAAGTGGCTTGACGTCGATTTTTCGCGAATCCGATTTACCGAAAGCATTTCGAGTTTCGTTACTTGTTTGGTGAAGCATAGTTAGCAGATAAGCTATTATAAATTTTGCTACATGCATAATATGTGGTGTGCCTTAACTCCTGTCAGAGTAGAGTGATAAGGCTTAATGGTGTCCAGAGGTTTTAGGGTAGTATATACATGGTCAACAAGCATATTATAGGCGATTGCACATGACAACTACAGATGAGTCCACGCCCGCTCCGTTTCACCCTCGCTTGCGAGATAGCGGTATGTGCTAACGAAAAAGAAGTTTAAGATTTGCACAAACATTTCTCGCAAATTCAAAATTAGTTTACCCTTATTTAATCCATTTTGGTTTAACAATTATTTTGCGCACAGATTCGGGCAGCTATAACTGCGGTAATTATATATGGAACTGTATAAATTGCAATTTTTTGCCTCAACAATCCTAGGTTTTACGAATTAAATGTAGTGCATAAAATAAATTGCTTTGGTGTTTAACAATCAGTGCATACAGTTCCATAACTTTGTTTTATTTATTTATCTGTAACCTGAAGTTAGAGATAAATTTCATGTAAATTCGAAAATACGCTGTCAGTTTCAATAAATTGTTGCAACAAAATTTAACAATCCCTTGAATACTGTTACGTTAAAAATATCGGACAGTAAAAGCATCCAAAAAATAGATATTTTTCCAAAATTTTATAAATATTCACTATGTTTTCCTTTACGTTCGGTCAATTTTCATTCTTCGCAGATATTTCTGTCTTCCGCAATCATCGATATACGTAGTTTATTTTAATGTTTACAGTTCCATTATATGCCAATTTGGAACACATACGTGTTAGTGACAAAATTTACAACATTAATATCTATAAATTATAATTTAAGTCGCCGAGTTCGGACATTTAGATATGTTTGCCGACCGCAACTGTTTGCGCAACATTATTGTATGAAAGGTGGAGATTAATTATATTTCCAGTTTTGACTGGGTCAATCGAAAATTAAAGATGGTTGTTATAGAAAATGCAATTTTCACGTCTCAACTAACAGAAATGCGAAGCGATAAATTCATAAACACTTTAACGAGGTTTTTCAGTTAGACTGCTACATCTGCTGCATGCGTTTCGTGCAAAATGACTCTAGTCGTCAAAAGTAGTTCAATTGTTTACCTCAAAACCTAATAAACATATAAAATGTCACTAAAATTTCTAATCTTGCAGATTTTTTAAATTGTTTGGAAGGATTGCAAAAATACCTGGCATCAATTACGCATAATACTAAAACGATCTTATTCTAAATATAAAGGTTGTGTCTTATTTCAGTCAGAAAACTACATGTTTCGTTGGGTCTGTCGGATTTTGTTGTTTACAAACACAAGCGGAATTTGAGAATTAAGGGCTAGCAGTATAACGAGACATGGACAGGATAATGGTGATAACTCTGTAACCGCTCGAGCTATATAAATGTAATTAATCTCATTCTCCGAAATATCTCCGAAACTACTCAAGCTATGTTTTTGGTCTCACTTTATTGAGCTATTCATTCTCTAAGTGGCTGAGAATGACATGCTGCTATTGTCGACGCTGCAGGGTTGGGTCAAAATGAGTCAAACTCATAAGACCCAATATACATGAATATGGTTATATCTCTGTGTAATATCGACGTGACGCTGCTGCATTACGCACTTCCCTAACGTAATGCCCATACGACCCCGGCTATCGTGACTTCAAGGGCGGACCTGATGGGTTTCAATTACGCGAATGTCTTTTCCCACGCGAGTCAGGCCCAAGAAATGACGGAGCTTAGCAAGCCGCAGGAGCGCTTCACAGGATGTGTTCTGATCCTGCCGGACGGGTTGCGCACGTAGTCTACGAGGTACTACCTTTGAGGTCCCCAGGGAGGTCGGCTCCGTCATCTGCTCACAGGCCAAAGAGACCGTACCGCTATTCCCTATCCTCGTCAAACCCGGGAAGTATAAAATTTCCTTCGCACTTTCTAAAAATGGGCAATTTACCTAGTTTCACTTTAGCCAGTGGCCCCCACTAGGGTCCGACAAATCCCTAGACGTTTAACGTCGGATCCGCGCGTATCTAAATTTCCTAGTTTGGGTGCTCAGCGTGAGTTTACAATTTTTCTAATTTGTAAGTCGCACCAGTCGTACCTTGACAACAGACGTAATTAACAACTTAATTGTAATCGGCGAGTCACGCTGAGGTTTGCTTCTTCAATGCGCGTGTCAAACCTGAACGTGGGTCGTCGATTTGGGGTGACGGATTTCAAACCCCTTCAATTCCTATCGCTACTACGGGTCAACAAAACACTTGTACAATGCGGGTTTTCATTGAGCATTTATTGATGAGTTGCACAAATACTTATGGGTACACTGACAGATACATACTGTACGGGCAGATACAATAAGCGTTATGTCACAATTATGGCACGCTAATACGTAATAAGCAGAGCTTCGGTTGGGGCGGGTTGCGGAGTCATCGCCTTTTTCACTGAACTCTCACAGCTGAGTCAAAACACGGCATATACTGTGAAGCCTTATCTCATGACAGCTGCGCTTACCTTACTCATAAAAAAACAGTAGTGGGTCAGATTAAAATCGGTACTGGTGGATGCTGCGGTTAGTTTTCGACATAATGAAGGCGCCATCGAAATAACTATTTGCTTAGTGCTATGCTTGCTAACAGGGAGGGTACTCCGACACAACAATAGGTTCGGGTAAGCGAAAGGCGGAACGAGGCGGGGATACGGGGATGAGCGTGCAACGGGATGTTTGCGAGACTTCATCTTGCTCATGCAAATCACAAAACTATGGTACATAATGATCGGTTACTTATTTTCGCAGTTAGTAGCGATGAGGTTAACCTATGACAACGTGATACAACAGTTGAGACAACAATACTTATTAATCCATGACAATGCGATACAATATTCTTCGGTACGACTCCTAAGTTCTTTTCTACGGGTGCGACAACGGTGCGGTACAAAGTTTTCTTTCCTACTCGCATACATACATACGTGTTTAGAGTGACCTTATAAAATTTGTAATGGAGCTTCTAAATGGGCTGACTAACTTTGATATTTGTTTTCTATGCAATTACTCGGCAAACTTGAGGCCCTAATTATACTCGATCTTTGATTCAGGTCATTACGAAAACAGATATTTCGAATACACCAACTCACGTGATAACAGCAGAGAAAAAGAACGATTAGGCAGACTCGCCTTTCGAACAGCTTACAGGGTCCCGGTAGACTGAGCCTGGGACTTAGTTTTGAGCGCTTCCTAATGCAAAATTTGGTTCCATTTACTACGCGGGCGGTACACTGGGGTGTAATCAGAATGAGTAATATTCGTGACGGGGTCTCGCAGGCCTTCGGCATCGATCTAATGGTACGAAAATCTATGTCATTTTGACTTAAAAACGGTCCTAAACGAGTAATATTTGATACTGAAATTTAACTGTTAGTTCGAGCAGTTTCTGCTCGACGCAACGAGGCGATAAATGGAGGCCCCGGTTGATAAGACAACCGTAACAATTTTACTAGCTTAATCCTACTCGGTTGATATCCTTAGACTGATTTGTCTCCTAATTTTCGATCGAGATTTGAGCTTAAATTCCGTAGGGGCTGGAGAAAACCTACAATTCGCCATATCTTCCTAAATTACCAGCCTTTTTCTACGAACTTTTGCCTGGATGCTGGGTTTGACCTTCTACTTCGAATTTCTAGGACCGGGTCAACGGTCCTCACAAAAATGGTCCGTCGGGCCGAGGCCCGACAGGCTCGATGTCACATTTAGCGACTTCGATAATCTTGAAATTTAAAATGTTTCCATTGGTAACGTAACTTATCAACACTAGGGAAATTAATATTTTCCCTTGCCTAACCAAAAAGTGTGGAAAAGCAAAACCAAAACAGACTTATGAAAATAGTCTGACTTATGAAATTTGAACTGCAATCCGAGAGGCAATTGTGCGGGTCGGATTTAGATTGCCTATAACTTTTGAACGGGCCACGGCTTTGCCGGGCTCAATGGCTTAAACGAAAAGTCTACTGGGCCTCTATATCTACAAGAAAAATCGATAAAATTCCTGGAACAGATGTCAAGATATTAATGCGTAAAGTTCGGGTAAAAGTGGACCACTATCGGGCCATCGGGTTTATAATTCTAACGTAACAAAGTTGAATCTTGTGATTGCATTCGATAGTTAACATGCCTACGAAGAAACTGCGAGAGTTTCACCAAGATTCCTGGAGAGGATCTTGAGATATTTTAATTTTAATCTGGAACTGACAATTTTGATAGGGTCAGGTCACTTCCAGGCCATCGGGTTTGTGATTCCGATATAATAATGTCAGGTTTCAGAGCGGTGTCCAATAGCGGACATCCCTACGAAGAAACAGCGAAAGTTTCAGCGAAATTCCTGGAGAAGTTCTTAAAATATTTTACTTTTAATCTTAATTTCACATTTTTAATGGGGTTAGGCCACTTCAAGGCCGTCGGGTTTCGGTATCCGACTCGAAACCGACATGTTTTAGACTTCTATTCGTCACTAGACATTGCTACGAAGAAACTGCCAAAGTTTGAGTAAAGTTATTGGAGTAGATCCTAAGATAATCAAATTTTCACCTTTTTTGTCGGGAACTCGCCCCTTTTGGGTCGTCGGGTTTATGTTCCCGATGTAATATTTAAACGTTTTAATTTCTAAATCGATAGCTCGGATCCTCCTCGAGATCCGGGAAGAAATTTAACTTAATTCTGGGGACAGTTCTCTAGGTAAACCGAATTTCCTATTTTGGCAGGGGCGTGCCGTCACGCTCACGGGACATCATGTCGGTGTAAAGTTTTAATGGGCAACGTTGCCTATAGCACTATTAACTTATTTCTGACGCTTATTCAGGTCCTGTCCATGTAAAGCAATCCACAAATGACAAATAACTCCAATCAACAAAAATCAGAATAGCTGGACGGACTCTCGTCCAGGTAAAATCGTAAAGCGCATAAAATCTTGAAAGCCCTCTTCGGCAAATTCTAAATAGACCAGGCTCGTTCGTGTATGACCGTGGATGATTCGGAGTACTAGTCGAGGCGTCTTGCTTAGCCAATATACTTGCATGTAAAACGTTTGTTTAACCTCGGTCGGCTTAATACTCAAGCTTTTCGATCCTAACTCAGCTCAGGGAATCATGTAAATTTAGTCTAAGCGTGTTACGCTTTATTTGTGTCCTAATCTCAATGACCGAGGGAGGTCCAGTACGACTCTGGCTATTGGATTGATTTATCTGGAAGTCCGGTCACCAACACATGCTCGCGGGATCAGCTAGGACGGACGGGGCTATCACGTAAACCGAAGTATGGACAGGGAGTCCATAGAAACTTTCACTCATAGGAGCTCGACACAACCGACTCGGTTCTACCCTTACTATTCTTAAGGCTAGCCCTGTCTGATATCAAAAACTTAGGTGGCTAATCCACCTCCCTGTCCATACTCACGTTCTCTGGTCTTTCGAATCGACGTCCATCGCATCCATCCAGCCGCGAGCACCATTCGGGAACACCGTAAAACCAAAGCAAAACAGTAAAGCCAAAACACTAAAATCTATAAGCGCCAGAGTCGGTCTGCAAAACGACCGAACTCTGCGCTGCCGCAGTCGTACTGAACGCTCATTTGTTTACGCGGGTCTGCTTTTATATGAAATTTTAAAATTATTTGAAATTTTGAATTAAGAACGGTTAAAGTGCTTATTCAGCACTTTTGGTCGATTTTCTGAGTTAATATTGCTTAATTAAATCAATATTGTTATCGGCCGAATTCCGATCATAATTTCGGAAATTTCGAGCCGATTTTATTATAAAATCTTACTTAATTACAATAATTTATTACGTCTAAATAGTAATCTAATATGAAACTTTTCTAAACACAAATTCTTCGAGAGACCTCGGTATCAAGCAGCAATCTATAAATTTGAGCTTCATATAACAGGCTATCAAGTCCACATTAAATCAACGAGTTAAGTCTATTCGCAAGGCGGCAATCTCAAAACAAAACTCTACATCTATATTAACTTCGTCGTATGGAACCTCGATATTAAGTTAAGTTCGTTTTAATATAAACTCAGATGACAATAATATTTACTCAAGCAGCGGTACCCCGACAATATAAGCTAACCTTTAGTTTAATGTTAATTTTATATAAACCCGGCTTCGATACTATATTTATTTGCTGATAAGAAACCTTCCACACTCTTAATATCGGCTTTCGACTTTATATGAATCTTATATGGAGCTACTATGAAATTTATACGGACACTGTTTACTCAAGATTCCAGCCAAATGTAGTCGCTATGAAATACTGACACAATGGCTTAGAAGCCACTTTTATATAAATTTGATGTTTATTTGATCGTCAACTTAAAGCTAACTGCAATTAATACGAAAAGTGTCTACATGTGTACTCAAATGCTCGGGAATTAGCATTCATAAAAGAACGCGGCTTAAGTAAACAAAGACGGGGTAGGGATCGCAAAAGAGGGCGCCATTCCCTTGGTGATGGCCGGAGTGCCAAACTCGACCCGGATTCGAACTCAACAAGTCCGTCCGGTTAAGACGACATGTAACAGGACCGTATTCGGTCTACAGGGGGAAAATGAACTCTTGGGGGAGGGTCCATGCCAAATTTTCTCCGGGTAGGGTGTTTAAACGGTTCCCCTGGGTTCGGGATACACTTTCCTGGGGCGTTTTATATAGTTTCGGGTTAGTCTCGATACGGGGAATCCAATGAGGGGTGACACGCCTGTCGGGGCGTTATTTTGAAATCTCCATATGGGATACCCAAAAGTGGGCGTAGCGAGACCCGTCCGGGCTCGAATTAAAGCCTCGGGTCTGGGGAGTCCAATGATACTAGGTATATAGTTTTGTGACCAATATTCGTAGAGTTATTTAAGTAATTGTATTTTATTGATTTATGTACCTAGTTATTTCATCATAAGGCCGTGGATCCGGGTCGGATCTCTACGAAACTGGTCTCATTAGAAAGACCGCAAAATTCTCTATAATAAATGTTGAGCATAAAATTTTCGAATTCTCCACGGTTCCGGAGTTATGAACAGGAGCCGATATTTTCGGTTTCCTAAATTTCATAAATTTCCAAATTTTATCTTTTATCTCCACGAGCGAAATTGAACGCTGGTAAATAATATTTTGTAAAGTTGTACAACTTACCAGTGTGGCGAGCACTGGTAAATTTTATATTTTCGGTTTCCACTTATAATTTTCAGAGAATTTCCTCGATGGCCGTTCGCTCTCGAGCGGACAGCCACATTTTTTGTAGTCCTCATTTGTGAGGACGGTCGTGACGGGTGTCCGTCACGGCCAGTAGTTCCTATAAAAATTTGTAACCAATTTCGAGGTCCTACCATTCGGGTAGGGCTATTCCTATATATACTTTTATACTGGGTCCAGTGAGGGAGTCGTACCGTCCTAAAATTCCTACGAAATCGCGTATGGCAAGGGCTCGCCATGCTCGCGTTCTATACCTACAAAAATCTCAGTTCGCGCGTGCGTAAAAATCCCTAAAATCCCTCTAAAATCCTATCAAAACGTTACGCTCTATCAGTCGTACTTCCAACCTAAAAATTACAAAAATACAACCAAATATGACAAACATAGTACATAAAATCATAATCCAATCCAGGCGCTTTTATGGCCTGATCAATAACAATGAACGGTATGAATATAATACGGCAGATATACGTAGACATATAACTGGTTAACAATTCATATCCCAAGCAGTTTCCTGGGTTACGTACCTGAAAATACCCATTACGACATCGATTACAACGGTACACGATTATAAGATATGATCCTGATAGTATATATATAATGAACACGTGCCTTTATGGCCATTGAAAGCATAACAATTACGATAACAATGACAAGTACTCAAATACATATACCAATGATGCCTTTATGGCCAATGATACGATAGAAAAATCATGCAAATGCCAATATATATACATTACTAAGGCGTGCCATCGGGGTACTACAATAGATGGATATAAATATCTGCATATTCGGTTACGATTCCTTGACGATTATCCATCCCTGAAATAGCAATAACGATACCCATCTCGATCAAAACGACGTCGGCGGTGCAGGCCGAGATACTAAAGCTACGGGTCGGTTACATAGCGGGACTCTCTGAACCTCATTATTCCGTTTACCTTTATAGATAGATATAGGTATATATCATGCCATTGAATTTATTCCAATTACGTAGATATATACTTTGGTTTCATTTCTGTTTCAATTATTAACGTATGTGTAACGAGGTATTGCCTTGGGAACAAATTCCCTTATGTGAGCCCGGGGGGACGTATTAGGTCGTAAGCCCAAAACACACCGGGACGACGCCCTTAAATCCACTTCACATGGGCTAATTTGCTTCCCTTAAGTACTGTTTGTTTGTTTACCATCTGTGCAATACATTTATTGTGTGTTTACGGTCTACATTGTTGTTATGAAATATTGTATACAAAAGTATGTATTGTATATGCTTATTCCTTACGAAGTGTATGTTTGTGACACATATTATGTTTATGACTTTGTTGTATGTCGGAAAGTAGTGTATGTATGCAGTATCATTTGTCGTGTGTTTACGTTTCTATGAGCACTTGATGTATTTCGTAGTGTGTTGGAACTTTTGTACAGGGCCCAGGAGAATTTTGAGACTTAGCTAATTTCGAGGGAGTTTTCAAGGGAGTAACAAAATTGAAAGAGTTTTATGTGAGCCTAAGGCATAGAATTTAAATATATCGAATTTGAGTGTAAGGGTTGGGTGCCTTAAGCATTAGGCCTACATTAGCGGATATGTGTATGTGTATCTGCTGAATTTTCGATTAAAATCTTAAATTTTGTTTATACTTAAGAATTCGGGGAAATTCACAAAAAATCATTCTCTAACGACTAAAATTCACTTAGGTTTAAGAGGGAATTTTAGGGGAGTGGAACCAGAGTAAAACTTGGAAAATTTATTATGTAATTTCGATCACTTAGAGAAATAAATAGGGAGAAAATTGGGAGTAAACCTCTAGCTCGGGTATTTAAGCGGTTGCGCAGTTAGATCAAGGCCTCAGTCGGCCTCAGAAGCTGCGCAATCAAGGTGAGTACGGTTCAGCCGTTTATTTGTTTAAACGTTTGTGTAAAAATTGTAATTTGTCGTAGTGTGTGAAATAAATCGTCTGAATTATAGGTGGTGACACATTAAGACCCTAGGAATAAGCTAGTAAAACGTTGGAGTATTTTGTGTGAAACTGTCGTAGTTTGTGTGTAATCTACGGTGGTTCTAAACACCCCTAGGACCACGTAGGCTACATATGTACCTGATAATTTCTGATTCGTTGTGACTATGTACTTACGTAACTATATTAATCTTGTGAGTCATTTCAATTACTAGTTTACATATATATCGTGGTTCATCGTTCGTGCCTGTTAGGCGATCTGTATACGAGGTGACAACAGGGTTTTGTAGACGATGGGTAGATATAGGGGAACTCAATATACATATTTGTTTGTGACCAATCAATTCTGCTTACATAAATGTACGTATTGTAAGGCGAGGGTGGGTTCCGTACCCTTTTGGGCTATTCCCGTCGGGTATTCCAGGTTGGGGAGACTCTGTGGGCTGAATTCAAAAAGTTGGCCACTATACACGTGGTCATGATTATTGGGGAACTCGACTAAATGTGACCATTACACTATGGACAGGATTTTCGGTGTTCACTAAAATGTTGTCCATTACACCGTGGACAGGATTTTTTGGTACTCGGAAAAATGTTGACCATTATACTGTGGACGGGATTTTTGGTATTCGAAAAAATGTTGTCCATTATACTGTGGACAGGATTTTTTTTGGTAGTCGAAAAAATGTTGTCCATTATACTGTGGACGGGATTTTTGGTAATCGAAAAAATGTTGTCCATTATACTGTGGACGGGATTTTTTTGGAAGTCGGAAAAAATGTTGACCATTGTACTGTGGTCAGATTTATTTTTGTTCGGGAAAATGTTAACCACTGGGGTGTGGTCACGATTATTTGTGTTCGAAAAAATGTTGACCATTATCGTGTGGTCAAGATTATGGGTTTTCGCTAAAAGTTTGCCATTAGGCTGTGGTCAGGATTATTTGTGTTCGAAAAAATGTTGACCATTATCGTGTGGTCAAGATTATGGGTTTTCGCTAAAAGTTTGCCATTAGGCTGTGGTCAGGATTATTTGTGTTCGAAAAAATGATGACCATTATCGTGTGGTCAAGATTATGGGTTTTCGCTAAAAGTTTGCCATTAGGCTGTGGTCAGGATTATCCACCTCGTAACGATCCGTAAGGATCTGTTACACTTTGCATAAAATTGATTACTTAACTAATTAGCATATATATCCGGCCAAGTTTTCGAGCTTCAGAAATATTACATTCGTGATCAGCGTCATAGAAAACCCCCGGGTGCATTTATTTATTTCGGAGCACTTTGGAAATTTTCAAAAAAAAATTAGCTAATTAATAATTAACAGCATATTTTAATATCCACGAATAGTAATAAACATTAGATTCATAATCAGAAGGGCGACATGTAATATACGCACCAAATAGCTTTACAATAATTATTCATTGAAAAATAAGCAATTTTTGTTTGAAAGTGCTAAATATTGGCGGACACGCTTTACTAATTAGTTAATTACTAGTTAACTAAAGCAAATTTTGACAAAATCTATATGTCTCGCACCTGTCCAATATTAGGCCTTTCAAACAAGAAGTTTTTTTAATCTGTCCAGTAGTTATTGAGGAGTCCAACGGACAAACCGACAGACAGACAGACGGTGCCGACTTTTCCCCCTGTGACAAAAACAGTAACACTTCGCTTCGTGCCGCTCAATTATGCAGCTTTATCATAAAGATCAGTTTGAAAAAATATTATATATATGTAATACATACAGTATGTTCAATTTTTTGCATTTACTATAAAATACTTTTCAGCCACAACAATGCCCTTGTTATATAACTCAACAAAATATCGACAATAAGTACATCACCAAACCGCCATGAAAGACTTACTTCTTACAATATTCGTTTATTTTCGTTTTTACTCACCAAAATATAAGCAAAACACTGAACATACTTGCAGCTCACTCTTCAAAGGTCTGCCCCTCTACATATATTCAAGTTGTTATACTCACAAAATGAGAAAAACAAGATGACCACTTAAACTCACCCACCACCCACATGAATTTTTATTCAGCTGTGAAATTAGTATCTTGTCTTATCACCAACGTGGCTAACTCTGATTTTTAAATATGTACTAAATAACCTTAATACCGACCATGTGGCTTGAATAGTCCAGGAGACATATACCCTATTATTGCGCATTTGGAGACTCAAAATATGCAAGTACAGAGCAATATTTGCTCTACAAAATCAATAGCGGCAATTTACCTCGAGCTGCTGGGGAAATATTGTCGTTTCCGTGTTTTTTGGTCCTCATTATCTCATTCAAAAACTCGCTCCGATCCAACCCTGCAGCGTAATGACAATAACAGCACGCGACTTACAGATACACAGAGAATTTCTCCACAAAACAAGACCACAATACCATTATAGCTCAAATGTTTGAAACAATATGCTATGTTGATATTTCCGTTTTCTTTGTTTTTGGATACGGTTCCAACGTAGCTAGGTTTACAGGACTAATGCAATTATTATCTTATTGCAACTCGAATAGCATAAATCACTTCAGCCGATGTCAAAATAATAATGTCGTCAGCCGCTGATGAACATAAAACAGAACGATCATGTCAAAGTTTCCCTATAACACAACTGTAAACTGGACATGAGTAACATAGGGGACAATCTATTTTAATTAGGATACTAATACTTCTAAGAACAATTTTTGGCTTACAGGTGACATCTTAAATAACTATCTGTGTTTATCCTGTTTATGACACTTTAGTTCTACATATAAAATGATCACAATCTTGAACCTCCACTTGATCAAAGATACCATTTCAAGCGTTCTCCTGTATTTGTTATTTCTATACTAAAATAGAAAAGTAAATAAAAATTTTGTTTTCAACCTTTACAATATATTATATTCGTGTGCAACACTTCTACGCAATGAGTTTTGTTTACTTTTGGTAACTCTGCGGAAATTAAGAACAGGGCTGTCAACCCCAAAGATAGGTTTGCTAGGTACGGGTATTCCGGTTTTTCTGGGTATTTCTGACGAAAAATTCCGTGTCCGGGTATTGGTTTTCAAAAATTAGGGTCCGCGTTACGTTATTTGCCAGGTCAGGGTCCGATTATGGCGAACCACGCTAAAGCTTCCGACGTCAAGTCAGCAGGTTGTCGATCTGGAGCGACCCTTTCAATACGTATCGCTACTTAAGACATCAAAACACGGTGGCAACATGGGCTTTTCGATCATTATTTATTGATAAGCAAACCGTACATAATGTCGGATGTCCAACTGTGTGGAATTATAATGAAACGTGCTGCTCAACAGTATGGAGATGAAAATTATAAGCGACTTCAAAAAGCACCGATTTGAGCTGCCTCCGGAATACTATCTTGGTAACATCCCTGCTTCTAAGGCTGGCACTTGGCAGGGGTGGTATTTCAAAGGCTTGAAGCAAAGAATTCAAAACTGGCGCCAATTTCATACGGGACTAGAAGCTGCTGCCTCACAAATAACCGCTCGCTGTAACATAAGTGCAGTGTTTCAATTAACTCTTTGGACCCATATCCACGAAGACACTTCCACACGAGAGTGATTACTTTGAACATGATACGCTGTTTGACAAGCAACGAGTGCAAGTCGCGCAGAACATGGGTTATGTGATCGAATCGCCGGGTCAACGATATAGTTCTTGCAGCGGCATTAACAGCTCTTGAAAGAAACATGGTTGTTGTTTCAGGTAACTGGCAGAAGAGTGGCTTGCAGTAGTCATTACGAGATATGACGAACGCACGGAGCATTGTTTCAGTAGTATCTCTGTCGGCACGAAGTCGAATTCTCCGTAACTCTGATAACTGCCACATAGTTATTTTACTAGCTTCATTAGCATGCTGTTTAAATGATAGCTCGTCATCAATCAAGACACCGATAAATTTAAAAGAACAACATCTTCAAACACACAGCCATCAATGTTTATGTGTATGCCATTCGAGCTGCTATTTATGATGAGGAGCTGCGACTTAAACAGATTTACCTTAAGCATGTTGGTAAGAAAACATTTCTTATTGCCATGACTGCATCGAACAGTTGGCTGAGCTTGCTCAGAATATTTTCGCATTTAAGGTTAATATACATAATGATATCATCAGCGTACATAACGCATCGTCACCCACGTTCGTTGATTAGCTTGGCCAGCGGAAAGCTGAACAACAGACACTACCCTGCGGTACAAGTAAATCAGTTTAGCTGGATGGGAACACTCCGTTCACCACGATTAGCGGTTTACACATGTAACTCTTGAACCAAGACAGACATCGACCCTGCGGTACAAGTAAATCAGTTTAGTTGGATGGGAAGACACTCCGTTCACCACGATTAGCGGTTACACAGGTAACTCTTGAACCAAGACAGACAACAACCCCCGATGGGAATATAGGTTCTTAACCTAGATATCAGAATATTATGATCAACGGTAACGAAAGTCGACGACAAGTCGAGGGCTATTACAGCTGTTGAGAACCCACTAGATTTATTGCGTATGAGGTCGCTTATGAAGTGTAAGAATACAGTTTTAGTTGAGTGATGTGGCCGATATGCAAACAGAGATGATGGTAATAGGTTATAACACAAGTAGGTACCAAGACGTACTGAAACAAACTGTTCAATAATTTTGGCTGACATGAAATTGGAACTCGGACGGAATTAGGAAAAAAGTTAGCATCCAACGACGGCTTCTTAAGCTGCGAGGTCACGATTGACTGTTTATCTTGATGCAGCATCATGCCCGTGTCTAGGCAGCTATTGATTACATGGTGAAGAAAGGAACCAGCGCCTCACAACAGAGTATGCTAATAAAAGGTGAAATCGGGTCCAAAAAGCACTGCTTGGTTGTATGACCCTGTACAATAGAAGCAATATCGTTTACGGTAGCAGCTTCAAATTCATTCGGCATGGTTCGTTCATTTCCAGAAAGGGTATTGTTAAGTACATACTACCGGTGGTAATGACTCGAATATGTGTTACCTTGTCACGAGCAAAACTTTCTGATAAATGAGCGATTGGCGTTTTTGTACCTTTTTACGTAGAATATGGCATTTATTTGTTCCTGCCGTTGATAATGCCAAAAATGTTAGTGTTGGACTAACATAGTCTTTGGTACTGCCGTTTGGCACGGAGATATGTATGTCGATGTTCGAGTTCGTCATGAGGCGAAAGTATTGACAAAATTGACTTTCCCGGGCCCGTTCAAGACGGTGCCTGTCTCGCTTGGCGACGAGGGTCCGCATCAAACCACGGTTGAGTGAGGGCGCTGTCGTATTACATTGGTAACAACTGATACAAACCTATCTGATAATGGTTTTGCGACGTCACAGTAGTGATTAACAATATCGTTGGCAGAATGCGACGCTGGGTTGATGAGCGATTACTGCAACGCGACGTTAAACACATTTATGTTAACGTTTTTCCACGGACGAAAGCCGACAGTAGTCACGGAATGACGGACTACAATCTTTACAGAAAAATTAGCGCAGACAATGTCATGGTCTGAGATGAAAGGAAAAACTGGACAGAGGGATTCTCGAAATTCACGATATGACAAGATCTACTGTCTTACCAGAAAAGTGTGTGGGTCCAGAGACTTGCTGGTGCAAGCCATATGCACTAAGCAAATCCGTAAAGCGACCAGCAGTTATCATTAATCATTACTCACATTGTAGTGCACATTGAAATCACCAACAAATAGTAGCCGAATACAGTCATTGTAAGAGGCACTGGCATCGATAAGATCGGCGAACTCGACTAAAAACAAATTCCAGTTACTGAAAGAGCCCTTGAAAGTGTTATTGGGCCTAAAGGTATTGGTTAAAATGAAACTGAAGTTGCCTACTAAGATTCGATGCGCACAATACTCAAAACTAGTAGGTTCAACCGGTCTGACTTCAGTGTACTCCGGAAGATAATTGCGACGCCACCAGCGCGACAGCTCAGCCTAGGACGTTCGCTGAATTAAAAATTATCAGATAAGCATTCACACAAAGTAACAGAGTCTCTTTTAAGCGACAATGTTTCGCAAATAAAAAAACGTCAGTTTTGTTATTACTTATAAAATTGCTAATGAGAGCACTTTTGTTGAAAATAGATTGTGCGTTGCAAACAGACGCAACTAGTCACTTGCTAACTGCGCCTGCGTCGAATGAGGCAACAGAGGGGGTGTTTGCTCCACAATGACATCATATTTTGCTTTAAATTTCTAATCACGAATGATCACGACGGTTGGAAATGTTTCAGGATTAAGAATTTTGACAGAATCAAACCGATACTGCAATGCGTGCGTTATACACATCAGGCATTGACTCCTGTGAGAAAACGAGACATTGGTTGCCGTAATACCATAGTTGCGAGATGATCCTTGACACTTAGCTAGTTCTGCTAGACTGCAGAATACGAGCATTAACAACAGATTTCGGAATTACGGACTGCACGACCACATCCCGCAAAGCATATTCGGTTGCCGTGCCCGCTGTACTACGCTTTCACGGATTTCACGAGCGTTTATTAACCACCTCGACCCAAGAAGTCTCATAGCGGGACTCAACATTTGCATCATGCATCGACGGTAGACTCAGTGTTGCACCAGGGGTGGTGTCAGCGTCGCCAGCGCTAGGCACATCGACCATTGTCGAACCGGCGACCAGAGTATCACTTTCGTGGATAGCGGCATTAGGAGAAGCAATAGAAACCGACGTACATGACGATGATACAAGCTGCCTAACCAAACCTTCAATTAACGAATAGGTGACACGGATGGCCTTGTAGACGATATCGGACGGGTCAGCAGTTTGAACCAGCTTGGTACCAGCAGTTGGTTGATTTCAGTTTTAAGACGAGATAAACATGTTGGGTACTGCGAGGATATGAATAGGACTGCACCGGCCTTCTCGAAAAGATTGGCATTGTACTCGACGCCACAGCAATGAGCATGGCCAATATTTGCGCAAATGCAGCATGGGACGGTGAAGTTACGTTGATCCACTCTTCCTGAGTATTTTATGCAAGGCATTTGGTACCAGCAAGACTTCAGTCTATATTTATGTACAACCTAATCATAATTTCTGAATGTACTATTGGGCTAAAACCATACATATATAGAATAAGGTAACTGCTAATGGTAATACCACAATGAGCAAGGCAATATCATAGTGATTAATCCACGTTGTAGGGCTGCGTACAGTATAACTACGGTTCGGGTCCAGATTTCAATATCGGAGTCCTCACTATCTTAATCGAACTCTCACAGCCGCGGGGTCATATCACATTCTTCTTGTTAATCGCTATCTTGGACGACGGCTGCGCTTACCTTGCTCGATACCGGACTAGGGCAACAAATAGTGGGAATCGCACGACGGTCAGTTATCGGAAGGCACCCAATTGACAACCGCAAAATGCTGGTTAGCTGGTTCGGGTAAGCTACGAGAGGATAAATTCAAACGGCAAAATATCAGGATCAAAAGTACGCTTCGATAATGCGGAAAGAAAAGGTTCAAGATTGCTCATCCTAATCTACGTTCGATCACTTGCGATAGTACACGATACGGATTGCTATTGGACGGCACAATGGATTATACAATATACAACAAATAAATGACAAAAATTACAATTCAAACAATTTACAGAAATACATATACATACAATTATAAATAATACAGCAATACAGTAATTTAGGCGATTGATGCCTTTGGGTCACCGGGCAAACGAACCCGTTCAATCGAGTGCCGCGATTTGTTTGCGCCTTAACTTGCGAACGAGTGGGTTCTGAATGACTTCAGTGAGATGAGTAATCTCAATAATCTGTCTCAGGATTACCTGTCTGTGGGATAAGCTAGGATGTTAAGTCCGTATAGAGAAACAGTGTGGGTCCATGGCGCTATATACAAAAACTATTCACTCAACTATTACTAGACTATACTAAGCGTCAGCGATTCTCCCTATCATACTTATCCTTCGTGACATTGGTACTACATGGCTCCTCAAAACCATCCTCCTGCCCACACTTACGGATGTAGATCCTGGTCGGGTTTCCGTCCATCACGTCCATCCACTCAAAAACCAACCCCAAAGCAGAAATAAAATCAAAAAAGACAACACCACTATTACTAACAAACTAAGGCAACTGAGCAGGCCTGTAAAACCGACCGAACTCCGTGCTGCCGAAGTCAAACTGAACTTGCTTTCGTTCACCTAATCACGACTGTCTTTTCACTCTCCGGACTTTTCACTCACCAATCGAAAACATTTTAATTCAGACCAGAGTTCCGGTCTTTTCTTAAAATATCCAATTAAGTTTTAATTTGGTGCTGCTACCGTAAACCAGTGGCGGTCTCAGTCCAAAGGACATTTTCAGTGTAATTAAAATGATTAATCTGTGACGTCAAATTTTGGTAACTCTTCCGGGGTCTCAGACCTTAGTCAGCAAAATCGTCTTTTTTCGAGATGATTTGCCCTAATTTTACTGATAGTTTAATCCCCTACTGTCCGGATGCCAAATTTTCCCCTTATCACACAACTCTAAACCAAAATTAATCCCATTTAAATTGTATTACAATTAAATTTAATAATTTAAGATTTGATTAATTAATATATTGACTTAAATTAACTATATATGTTAAGTACGGCAAGTATATTACTTGCTTCCTAACGCACTGCAAACAGTTATATATAACTATATACCCACATATTAAATTATATTGCTTTATTATTTTAAGATAAATAATTTCCACATATTTATGTCCATATATGTATTTACTTATATAACTATTACTAATTTTATAATTACTAATGTTTACTTAATATTTAATCCTCCATGCCCACTAGGTCCAAATGGACCCAAAGCGCATTGCGACTCCTTGTGTTTACCGAGTTCGTAGTATATCGTACGTTTGAAAGTGCGTTGTTATTCGTTCGCATTGTGAGGTTCCTTGAGGAACCGAGCAACAGCTCTCAGATAGCTCAGTGGTTTGCGTACACAAGTTTCTCCCGTACGTTTCGGGTTAGATCCCTGGCGCAGGCGTGAGTTTGTCAAATATTGCACGGTACACAAATTAATTCGGGTATAAAAAGGTTAATTAAAAATGAACCTATCGCATAACTAATCCTCTCATGCCCACTAGGTCCAAATGGACCCAACGCACATTGCGACTCGTTGTGTTTACTGAGTTTGTAGTATATCGTACGTTTGAACGTGCGTTGTTATTCGCTCGCATTGTGAGGTTCCTTAAGGAACCGAACAACAGCTCTCAGACAGCTCAGTGGTTTACGTACACAAGTTTCACCCGTACGTTTCGGGTTCGTTCCCCGGCGCAGGCTTGAGTTTGTCAAACATTACACGATACATAAATTAATTCGGGAATGAAAGGGTTAAATATAATTTAATATAATTATATAAACAATACTAAATTTAATATAATAACTAAATACGCCAGACACAATATTTATTTTATATAAGTTTAGCATAAGACTAATTAGTTAGCTGTCTTATTTTCTTAATAAATATATTAAATAAAATTTTAATATAAAATATAGATATATTTATTACCTATAGACCAATATATAAACACATATAAGTACCGCACGTGCATGAGCCAGACGTCTGTGTAAACAAAATTTCGAAAAACAAACACGTGGCTAGGGGTATAAAATGGAGTTCCGATCATACGCCTTCGGGGGATCAAACGGGCCTCGAATTCGGATCGGCGTTTTGATACCCGACATATCAATTTTCAGACCAAGAAGCGGAACCAGGTGTTGAACGAGCCCAATATAAGTTCACGGTAAGAAGACCAAGAGCTTTAGGGGCATTCAGCTGGCGAGCGTTACATTTTGGGAGTCGTTAGATATAATTTGTGGCTAATTTAACGAGGGGAACACAACAATGGGTACCATGCCTATCGGGATAATTTTCCCAGTTTTCATAAGGGTACTGTACCCAAGGTAGGCTGCGTTCCTCAAATCAAACCCTATGAGCCGGTGAATGCAAATATATTTATATGCATAACTATAAAATAACTACTAGGTACTTGTCTCATGGCCAAGAAAGTGAATTCTGAGTGTATATAAAACACCATTTACAACCCATCTTAACCCAACCCTGCTCGACAGGTGAGGTCAATAGCAATGCAGCGTATATAGCTATATAGAGTTTTGCATTCTGAACATCGCTCGTTTCTCTTACTCACTCAGGATTCAATTAAAAATAAATAGTTAACTTTAATGAAGCCATTTATCCCATTTTTGAGGGTACTCCTAATTATCTCTTAATACGTCCGTGGATACCAACCGGATCTCCCTGGGATCGGTCTCATTGGAAAGAGCGAAGAATTTTGCACCAGAAAAATGTGCTCCCAGCGACAATTTCTCAACGGTGCTGGAGTTATGGGCCGGAACCGCAAATATCCTCAATACCAAGGATTCGGAATTGACATTTATAAACTCTTTTCAGGTAACTTGCCAATGAAAATGAACACTGCACCTGATATTTTATTTAGTGTTACAAATTTCCAGTGTATTTTGCCAACTTCAACACTGATAAATTTGATAAAGGAGAAATTCCACTAATAAACTGTGAAAATCTTGCATTGTAAATTGCATTTGCTGTTTGCTCCGGTGGATAGCCCTAAATTTTTTATGGTTCTCCTTTTTTTGAGGATGGTCGAAACGGATTCCCTGTTGCGACCAATTTTCTCTATCTAAAAGGGTTCCATTTCCCTAATCCCATCGCGCGGGGTTATGTCAATTTTTTCCGCAAGTTTGGTTAGGTCAAAGTCGCATAGCTCTTTCGCTAATCTGGGGGTCGGGAGTGGTAAGGTACTTAAAAATACCCCATCAAGCCCGCCGATTATATATGTACATACATACCAAGGAATAACCGGAACCGGAACCAGCAACCGGAACCGTCCATTTAAACCGGAACTTGCTTGGTCTTCGAAATTTATATATAGCAAAACAGATGAAGGAAGATATCAAGGTATAGTGGATTTAAAATGCATTAAAAATAACTTTTACATTAAACTTAATGTATTGCGGTGGTATTGTTGCCTTTCTGAAACCTTAAAGAGACTGAGGAAGCTAATAATGTTTATTTATCGATCAAATATGTCGATTTTTGGACACCCAGAGCAAAAAATGCCTTCCACTATACACCATTGCGTATAATGGAGTATACACCACTGCGTCAAATCGAATATGCTTACAAAGCTTGGAGCGTAGAATACACACTTCCGCTCTGTCTCCAGTCGCCTTCCTTTACTACACATACGTTTGTTACATGTTCTTTGTTAGCCTGGGGGCTCTGTAGGTGGGCCCCGGGTGGTCTGGCTACACCTACAACAACGACAACAACGGCAGCAGCAACAACAGCAACATCAGCAGCGTCGCCGACAGTAACAGTGGTGCTACCCCTTGTGGGTGGGGCTGTTGGGTCGGTCACTGCGGTTGACCCTGAAACAGATGCCACTGATACCCACTCGGGTATCAGTGAAAAGATGAGAAAGGTGACTTTAACTGGACAGCCTGCTGTACCCGGTGAATCGGGTGTGGGGGCTACGTTCGGACTTGTTTCGGACACGCCTGCTGTACCCGGTTCATCGGGGGGGGGGGCTGGTCATGACGACCAGAACATTTGGACTGTTGTCGACAGGACACGTAAATATGTGTCCAAGAAAATGACTTTTCGGAAAAAGGAACGACTACGGTCGATAAAAAGAATTCTAAGGGAAAGACTCCTGCGCAGAAAGGGCATGGCCAGTCTGGCGCAGCTAAAAAGCAAGCCCGAAGAAGAACGGTGAACCATGAAGGCAGTACGCCTGAAACGGCAAAAAACAGCCAAAGAAGGACGTGAAGCCACAAACATCCAGAGTTGGCTCGTATAGGAAAGCTGCGGCTAATGCCTTAGACGCTGTGATCGTGGATAAGGCCAATCCGATGAAGCCCATGACAGATGAGGAAATAGATGAACTATCTGCACGTCTGATAGCAAAGATAGAGGAAGCATCAAATGCCGGAGATCTTGATTTTGAGGACTCTGGCTTTACTAGAGGTTTTTACAGGGTTACCTGTAACAATGAAGCAACTCTTCAATTTCTGAAAAATGTCATTGAAGACTGGAATAAGGCGCCTGAGTGTCCACATAAGCAGGTTCTACTCAGTTCTGAGGTTGATCTTGTTAAGATTGCTACCTTCCAGGGAATAAACGGGACCGAAATTTACCGGAACTGGAACCGTCCATTTAAACCGGATCCGGAACCTGGTCTTCAAAATTTAGTATTTAAATATAGTAAAACAGATGATGGAAGAAATGAAGGTATATTGGTTTTAAGATGCATTAAAAATAACTTTTACATTAAACTTAATGTATTGCGATGGTATTATTGCCTTTCTGAAACTTTAAAGAGACTGAGGAAGCTAATAATGTTTATCGATCAAATGTCGGTTTTTGGACATTCAGAGCAAAAAATGTCTTCCACTATACACCATTGCGTATACTGCGTCAAATCGAATGTGCTTACAAAACTTGGAGCGTAGAATACACACTTTCGCTCTGTCTCCAGTCGCCTCCATTTACTACACATACGTTTGTTGCATGTTCTTCTGTAGGAAACTTGAAATTATTGGTTTATATGATTCTAAGAGGAAATAATAGATAGAAGGTAATTTTCTGATCAGTGGTCTTAGACACTGTTTAGGCTAGCGTTGGACAAACATTGCCCGTCAGTTAGATAATAATGATGATAACTTTCTAATCAGAATGCTATAAATGAGACACATTGTGATGCTGCTCGCACAGTTTCAATAAATACAGTTCATTGCCAAGTAAGCAGTTTCTAGCTGCGTTGCAGATAACGTTAGTTTACTTCAATTTAGACTGATTTACCAAGTTTACAAGCGCACTGGCTTTGATTTAACAAACTCCTGCAGGTTATTATGAAAAATTCCTGCTCAAATCATGTGCGCTACTTACGTTTCACACGGCAAATTGGTTAGTTAATCTTTTCTTTTGCTTGTTTTGGAGCTTGATCATTGTACAATATATATTACATATGTTTGGATTAGAGGATGAAGCAAAAAACGTGGAAAATTTCAAACAAAATTTTTAAACCGGAATTCCAGTTCCGGTATGGTTTTTGCCCTTTGCGGGAACCGCAACCGGAACACGATTTTCGCCGGAACCGGAATTCCGGTTACTCCCTGCGACGGG
>JASANE010015823.1:0-71615 GCA_030248225.1 Trileptium ribeirensis
GCGCTCTCGGTTGGAATCTAACCATTTTGTGTTCGCGAAAATTGAAGTAAAATTACCCAAATATTTGATAACGAAAATATGTCGATTTGATTATGACGTCAATTTTACATTAAATTTGTTCGCGAACACTGTATAATCCACATTTAAACGATAATACATGAGAGAACAGAATTTCTGCAATCTGCAATCGCCAAAATTCTGTTCGAACACTAGGTCTAATTTCTGGCACTTGAATTTGATTTTGCCAATTTTCAGTTTTACGGAATTCTAAATGAAAATTAAACCTGTTCATTAACAAGGTTTTGCGATTCGGTATAGGTAATGACGAAATAGGATAGTTAGCGGGGTCACCTTAAGTTTACTCACACATTATTATAGTAGTGATGAACCGGAAATAACGATTACGATAGCTAGACTTATTGGAAATATGTTTTTGGAGTAAACTTATATTTTAGATATCTCGAAAAAGTTCTTTTAACAACCAGGAGTCGCTAAAAACCCTTTTAACAATGATACAGTCTCTAAAAAAGTAACTGGACGCACGATCACAACATTTATTACGATTGAAATTTGACGGATTTTATCCGAACAATGAAAAGTACACAACAGGGGTTTCACGTAGGCTAGTCCACAGTCAATTTACATATTGTATTATTGTTAGCATTCTTCCGAAATACAAATTAACACAAAACATTTTTCCAATAACCTGGTTGTCGCAACTATTTCGGCTTCACCACTACTGTAATAATAACGATGGCATTTTTACAAAAAAGCGGCGTAAGAAGGTGCATTTTCGAGCGTACACGATGGTTTTTCCTTGCCCATGTGGGACGTTTTACCTTTCTCAGTCAACTATATTTTTCCAAAAATGTTAACGCAATAAAGGTGTTTGAGCACTTACACTTTTGAGCCCCAAAGTCCTAATTTTGAGTATTTTTGATTACTATGTCGGCCACCAGGGTCACTGTTCTTTCTGATAACAACCATTTTTCACATATCTGTGTCATTTTACGTGAGAAAGGATATATAAATTTGCATTCGCAACACCAAAATGGCTCAAACTAAAGAATTTTGGGCTCCTAAAATCACAATTTTGACGAATATGATTACTATATCGGTGGGCAAATTCACCGTTTCCTCTGAGAACAATCATTTTGTACTATAATTATATCACTTGCTTGCTCGCATCTGGCTTAAAGGGAATCGCTTTAATATTGTCGAACCTGGACACAGAGCATACATAAACGTGCTCCCACAACTCCAAAATGGCTCAAACTGACACTTTTGAGCACAAATTTCATAATCTATGATTACTATATCACTGCAAATGTCACATGTTATTGTTATCTAACCTGGGCACAGAGCATACATAAACATCCTACCACTTCTCCAAAATTGCTCAAACTGACACTTTTGAGCACAAATTTCATAATCTATGATTACTATATCACTGCAAATGTCATTGTTATTGTTATAAAACCTGGGCACATATAAACGTGTTCCCACAACTGCAAAATGGCTCAAACAGACACTTTTGAGTTCAAATTTCATAATCTATGATTACTATATCACTGCCAAGCATCCATGATTACTATTACAATATCACTATTGTCGCCGAGAACAACCAGATTTCACCTATATATTTACTTTAAATGATACATATAAATTTGCGCTTACAACACCAAAATGGCTGGAATTGACAGTTTCGTGGCTATGAATTACAATTTTGACGATCTATGATTCCTGTACCACGGCCAGTCACTTTCCCACCGAGAACAACCAGTTTTCACCGATCTACATCTCTTTACTTGACTTGTTATACATCAAGTTGCTCCCACGACACCAAAATGGCTAAAATTGACAGTTTTTGGCCCCTAAACCACATTTTTTTACCATCTATTTTAAACATGAGCCAAAGTCACCATTTCTGCCATGAACAAACATTTTTCACATAACGGTATCACTTAATGTGGCATAGGATACATAAATTTTCTGCCACAGTACCAAAATGGCTACAAACTGACATTTTTGGGCCACGAATCAAAATTTGGACGATGTATTATTACTATATCGACAGCAGGGAGTAACCGGAATTCCGGTTCCGGTTCCGGCGAAAATCGTGTTTTTCCAGTTGCGAGTTGCCGGCAAAAGGAAAAAGGCCATACCGGGAACCGGAACTTCGGTTTAAAAGTTTTGCTTGAAATTTTTTACGTTTTTGCTTCATCCTGTAATCCAAACATATGTAATATATAAAAATAATCATATATAATGATCAAGCTCCAATACAACCAAGCAAAAGAAATGATTAACTAACCAATTTGCCGCATGAAACATAAGATCGGGCGCGTGGTTCGACCAGGAATTTTTCATAATAACCTGCAGGAGTTTTGTTAAATCAAAGCCAGGTCGATGCTTGTAGCAGCTATTTTACACATCCAGAAGTCTGAGAATACGTTTGAATTAAACCGGTCCAACTGAGTAACAGAGTATGTCTTTCGCCAAAAATTCTACAGTACTGCTTGGCTAGCATCAATTGCATCAAGCAGCTAAGTGCGCTTGTATATACGCTGAATCAGGTCTAAATTGAAGTAAACTAACATTATCTGCAACGCAGCTCAAAACTGCTTTCTTGAAATGAACTGTATTTATTGTGAAAATATCTCAGCAGCATCACAATGTGTCTCATTTATATCATTTAGTAAAAATTATCATAATTATGATCTAACTCAACAGGCACTGTTTGTCCAACGCTAGCTTAAACAGTGTCTCTGACCACTGATCAGAAAATTACCTTCTATCTATTATTTTCTCTTAGAATCATATAAACCAATAACTTTTAAGTTTCCTACAGAAGAACATGCAACAAACGTATGTGTAGTAAACGAAGGGCGACTTGACAGGAGCGAAAGTGTGTACTTCTGCGCTTCCAAGCTTTTATCAGCACATTCGATTTGACGCAGTATACGCAATGGTGTATAGTGGAAGACATTTTTTGCTCTGAATGTCCAAAAACCGACATATTTGATCAATAAATAAACATTATTAGCTTCCTCAGTCTCTTTAAAGTTTCAGAAAGGCAATAATCTCATCACAATACATTAATTTTAATGTAAAAGTTATCTTTAATGCATTTTAAATCCACAATACCTTCATTTCTTCCATCATCTGTTTTACTATATATAAATTTCGAAGACCAAGTTCCGTTAACCGGATTGTTGCGGTTTAAATGGACAGTTCCGGTTGCTGGTTCCGGTTTAGATTGAACTTAACTTTCCAGGTTATTCCCCTTCTAAATCAACAGCCGGAATACCAATTTAGCTAGAACGACCCGCTTCTAACTATAGCTGTATTAGCTTTACGTGACATAGGATACGTGTGTTATCACACACAGCACTAAAATAGCTCAAACTAGCAGTTTGAGCACTAATAACTTAAATTTTACGATCTATGATTACTATTTCAGCATCTAAAGTCAAAGCTACCATTTTCACCTATTATAGCGAGTATAAGTTTAGGTGACATCAAGGAATCATGATTTTGCCTCTGCAATAGCAAAATGGCTCAAAATGACCCTTTATGGTCCAGAAATCACAAATTTGACGATCTGTGATTACTATATCAGCTGGCGATGTCTCTTTCAGTTTTTCTACCACGAACAATTATTATTCACCTAAATATACCTCTTTAGCGCCCCATGGCGTAATTGGATTTCCCCACGCAACACCAAAATGGCTCAAGCTTTTCAATGATAGTTTTGGGGCCCCTAAATCAGTTTTGACAATCTAGGCTTACTATAATAGGCAACCAAGGTCACGGCTTCCAGCATGACGGTAGAATTTCACAGAACATCTGTACCCCTTAACAAGTATTGTCCCAGGTGGCACTAGAAAAATTATAAAAAAGACTGAAAGACCATGAACAATTTTGTTTCGGGGTCCGTCCTATCCGCAAAAATAATTTCTTAATTGGTCATTTGGTACCAAACATATCCACTAGACCAGAGCTATCCAACAAATACGAATTTAACCGTGTGGCTCCAATAACCCAGGGACAAAACAATTCTTTGTAGACACCTTGGACACAAAAATACTATTGCGGGTTCTGTTTTCAGAGAACTCACAAACTATAATTGTATGTAACAGGAGTTCTGTTGGGGAACCCACGATTTCTCCTTATCGATTTAATGTTTTCACATTTCAGTTATTAAATGACCCTGCGCTATATTAAATATGTTGACGTTCAGGAAAAGGCAATGTTTTTGCACGGCAGACAAGGCCATACAGCAAAAGTCTAAGGGTTGCTAATATTTCAGACGAAATATTTATGCCTCGAAAGTGTTGTCGACTTGGAATCGTGCGATTTAGACGAAGCCGACAGAAAAATAAAACTATTCAAACGGTAAAACTGATTTTTTACTATTTAGTCGCATTACATTACTTCCTGATTTTTAGTATTAGAATTCCAGCGGAATTTTTTTATGTGCCAAATGGAACAGCTTCCAAAGCAACATATCGATTTGGCGTAGTTATGGATATTTGGTTGAAAATGGTTATGTTAAGAAAATAACGAAATATTAACCAGAAGTTTGCGATGTCATAATTTGTTGTTAGCCATTTAACCATCGACACGGAGACTGCAAACTCATAATAATTTGTCAGCCAACCGTCGCACCACTACGAAGATACTATTTGGCGATTGGTGCTCGGATAAATATTTTCTTTACATTATTTTTTAATAGCATTTAATTTGGTGCAAACATTTAGCTCTTGCTCAAAATCGGCTCATATGAAAGTATAATTTCGTACTGAATTTTCCTAGTTGCTCACTATTAATATTTCTGTCATCAGTAGTGATTGCCGCATCATTATCAGATAGAAAAGTGACCCATTTTTATGCCTAGAACAATAGCAATTTTTAAGTCAGTGGTGTTTTTAGGTTTGTAATGAATTGTGAACCAGTGTCGAAACGTGAAAAATTCAACATCAACATAAGCTCCATGTTCCGCAACTTCCGGAGCAGCAACAATGCTAAAACAACCTATAATGGTTCTGCATAGACCAACAACTATAATTGTAGCTCCGGCTCCAGTTCAAAAGCTAACGTTAAGCCTCCAGCTGTGCCGATACAGATTTTCTAAGTCAGGAATAATAAAATAAAATAAAAATTTTCATGCACTGACATATTGGTGGGATTTTATATTCGTTGGCAGTTCAAATATCGTCGTTCAAGAGATTATAGTTTGCATTTGGCTATGATTTCGTTGGTGTTGTTGTTGGATAATAATTATTGTAATTTCGAAGTAATTTTTAACTTATTTATAGGAGTATAAATCTGCTGAATATTTTATAATAGGTTTTACAGTAGATTTAATGGACCATTCTAGGTGATTTTTATTAATATGGTGGTGTGGATAATTCTAGACAAAATATGTATTTTGGCAAAATTGGAGCACGTATATATGTACTTCTGAGCTTACAGCAACTATTAATTTAATAGAACAACTATTTGTGGGTGGCAAAATGTACCAGCGTACGTAGTTGCAATTTTAAATTGCATCATGCCAACAGCTGAGCGTCTTGTGAGCTTTGCAGCGGACCGCCGTTTGTAGAATTTACGAAGGACGGGGTATCTCATGGATGAATGAACGCATGGGAGTGATTATCCATGTGTATAAACTATTGCCACTGATGCATGCTTCCGTTGCAAGATCTTTTAGCTTAATGGACAACAGAAATGAACAAAAAATTGTTTTAGGCATTTGGATTATTTGAGGATGGGGAAGAGGCGGCAGAATTAATCAAACAGGCCTTCCGATAGTAAATTTGCAATGTTTTCCTTTGCTTTCCAACGGAAGAACATAAATTTCATTTGTACGCGACTTCCTTATCACTTCCATGTCCTTATTTGAAAAAATTAAGAGCGTTAATATACTCGGTTTAGTAGGATTAGAAGTGTTAAAAATTATTTTTATTTTTGTATAAGTCGTATTAACAGAATGTATATTGCTGTGTTGAACTACAGTTTAACGTTGGTATATATTTTATTGTTTTATTAATCGTTAATGATTTTGCTGTAACTCCGTTTGGCTCAGAAAAAAACACGTTTGGCCCCGTGGTGACAGTTTCGCGGTGTATAAATTTCACATTTTATGTTTAATTTGTGCTCGGAAGTAAAAAAGTATAGAGTATACGCTTTGTTGAGCGTTTGAAAGTTTATAATTTGCATTTTAATAGTTCGAGCAGCAACTGCTCCAACACAACAGAATGCGTATTATTATAACACAAACTTGGGAAGTAAATCCGCAAATTTGCTACAGTTAAAGGTTCGTATTACTCAGTACAAAAAAGCATGCTTTATTCATTACTGTGAAATTATAATTACCGTAAATTCCTGAGCGTACTACATTTAAGTGGACGACACCCCCCTCTAGGGTGTAGCACACACCCTTAACTACCATTTTATTCGGCAAAAATAACGAGAGAGATTTCTTTTTTGCTGAAATCATACCGTCATGCACAAACTGTTACAGATTTTAATGCTGTAAAATATTGAGACAATTTAGTTAAAATGTGTTTGGATTTAGACCTCCAAATTTTGTTTGGAGCTTAGTAAACACTTGTAAAGCAAGTCAGTATGAAAGAATACAAAAATACTGTGCGGAAATGATTGGATAAAAATAAATAATGGACATGTTGAACAAGATTTAATAAGTGTATTTATACCATGTCTTTTGTACAACAATATCGATCATGTAAGATACTGCTTTCATAATATTTCATGATTTATAGATAAACTCATTGAATGTGGAGGTTTGCCTTTATAATTTTGCAGTTAGGCCGGAAAACGTTATATCTTGGCAGTCGTTGACTAATATTTTGATTTTCGGCGTGTTTTCAAGTTTTGCATCAAGAAGGCGACAAAATTTTTAATCCTGCTATATATATATACTTCCGTATTAAAATATTGTATTGGACTGATAAAACCTTGTCCGATTAGGTGGTATTACGGAGGTACATCTATTGATGACGGCAACATCCCCATTCATGGGAACGATATCGTACCCACGGATGCTCAAAGTATACGGACGTTTCCTGTAATATAAAAATACCTAGAAAACCAACCACCTCAGGTATCCCTTCGCGGCAGTAGGAATTGTCTGCTGAGCGCGGGGAGTGCCGGCTGCTGGGCAATCGGCCCGAATTTTCTGGTTTTTTTGTTGCAAATTTTATTTTTCGTACATGCGCGGATCGGCAAAACTAGACACACACTGTCTCTATTGGTTTTTAGTTACCTCATTTTCATTCGAAGTCGAGTAACCTTTGTCTTTTTCCCGAGCTTTCTACTTTTAATGGGTATATATTAACTGCGTTGCTTTAGGAATTGGGAAATTATATAGTATAGCTAAGAATGTAAAACAGGGAGTTTATAAATTTGAAAACGGTGAATTATGTAATCTGGAAATTTTGAAAAAAATTTCCGGGCAAAGGGGTGAAATTCGGAAACTGCATTGAAAAAAAAAGAAATGAGATATGGATAAATACTGAAAACAGAAATTTGAAAATAGATGGAAATATATAAATAGAAAAATGGAAAGTAGATGAAAAGGGGAAAATCAAATATGGAATCGAATTCGGAAAATTTAAAACTGCCACCGGGAAAAGGGAAATTATGAAATTGGGGCAACGGGAAATGAAGCTAATCGACAATTGGGGTAACTACGACAGTCAGGCAAGTTACAACAATCGGAAAATATTGAAACACAAAAACTAGTTAAATGGTGAATACGACAACGGAAATATAGTCAAAAACGGAGAAGTTGAATGGGGGAGCTGAAAAATTGGACTTTGAAAATATGGCACCGGGAACACATGGAAAATACAAACTTGTGAAACGGGAAAATTTTGGCGATTAGCAAACATCAAAATCTTGAAAAGCCAGAAAACCTTGCAGTGTTAGTAACTGGATAATGTGAGATGTGGGGTAACTAAATACGGTAAATGTTAGGAAACGAGAAAGTGCTGAAAGTAGGAAACTGGAAAATGCGGTCAGCTATAAACACTCGAGAAATGGAAAGGAGTTGGAAAAAGGGAAAAGACATAGGAAACATAAAATTACAAAATTTTCAGAATAAGATCAGCAAAGGAGAACGTGGCAAATAAATAATGCTGCAAAACAGGAAAATTGAAAAACCGAAGCTTAGGTTTTGAAAATGTTGGAAAAGCAGAAACTAAAAAAAATTGGAAAACAGGAAATTAAGAAATGGGGAAAAAATGAAATTATGGTAAACGCGACGGTTCAGGAAAATGTAAAGCAGTAAATAATTGGTTTGATCAATGAAAAACTTAGAAGGGGAAATGTGTTGGAAAATGGTAAACATAAAACTGAAAATTGTTGGGAATACAAACATTTGGAAAACGAAAACATCTTGAAACGTAAACACGAACAAGAACATTTCGCAAACGAAAAATTAGCTAAATTGGAAACAGCTGAGATTAAATATTGGGAAACAGAAAATTTGGGAAAGCGGGAACTTTTTGGAAACAAAAAACGTTAGAGAACCAGGAACTTTGTAAAATTCTGGAAATCTGAAAACAAAAAACGTTACTGAATAAACTAAATTTAAATGACTCAGCATTATGGAACCGAATTTCTGCAAATTGAAAACTGTTCGAACGCAAGGTCTAATTGCTGGCGCTTGTATTTGATTTTAACAGTTTTCGATTATCGAAAAACCGAATGAAATTCAGCCTATTTTCTGTAGTAAGCGTTTACGATTCGATATCGATTATTACAAAATATGAAGGTTGGTGTGATCACCTTATGTTTACTCACGAACTAGCGTTTATTAAGATTTTCCTGTTTCTCACTTTGCCATATTTTCCCATTTCGCTACATAGCGTCCGTTCCCGAAAATGGTTCTGTGTTCTATTCCGTAACGTATTCATTTTCTTGAGTTTCCAGTTTTCTACATTTATCAGTTTCGCGGTTAACAAATTCTCGTATCCCACCAATATATATCATATTTTCCAATAACAAGCTTTGTCGCTATCCAAGGCTGACGTTTCTAGGCATTTTTCATATAAAGAGTTTACCGTTGTCCAACACTTGTCTGTTTCCAAATTGTCTCATTTCCCCATATCTTTCGTTTCCCACTTCGCCATATTTTTCCGTTTGTGTTTCAGAGCTTTTCGCCGTTTTCCAATGTTTTCTAGTTTCTGTATGTCCGTCCGTTTAATTAGTTTTCCGTTTTCAAAAATTTTACAAAGTTACTGGTTCTCTAACGTTTTTTGTTTTCAGATTTCCATAATTATTCCTACTTCGAAGTTCCCGCTTTCCCAAATTTTCTGTTTTCCAATATTTAATCTCAGCTGTTTCCAATTTAGCTAATTTTTCGTTTGCGAAATGTTCTTGTTTCGTGTTTACGTTTCAAGATGTTTTCGTTTTCCAAATGTTTGTATTCCCAACAATTTTCAGTTTTATGTTTACCATTTTCGGACACATTTCCCTTTTCTAAGTTTTTCATTTATCCAAACCAATCATTTACTGCTTTACAGTTTCCCAACCGTCGCGTTTACCATAATTTCATTTTTTCCCCATTTCTTAATTTCCTGTTTTCCAATTTTTTTTAGTTTCTGCTTTTCCAACATTTTCCAAAACCTAAGCTTCGGTTTTTCAATTTTCCTGTTTTGCAGCATTATTTATTTGCCACGTTCTTCTTTGCTGATCTTATTTCGAAAAATTTTGTAATTTTATGTTTCCTATGTCTTTTCCCTTTTTCCAACTCCTTTCCATTTCTCGAGTGTCTATAGCTGACCGCATTTTCCAGTTTCCTACTTTCAAGCACTTTCTCGTTTCCTAACATTTACCGTATTTAGTTACCCCACATCTCACATTATCCAGTTACTAACAATGCAAGGTTTTCTGGCTTTTCAAGATTTTGATGTTTGCTAATCGCCAAAATTTTCCCGTTTCACAAGTTTGTATTTTCCATGTGTTCCCGGTGCCATATTTTCAAAGTCCCCAATTTTTTCAGCTTCCCCTATTCAACTTTCCTGTTTCCCACCATATTTCCGTTGTCGTATTCACCATTTAACTAGTTTTTGTGTTTCCAATATTTTCCGATTGTTGTAACTTGCCTGACTGTCGTAGTTACCCCAATTGTCGTAACAATTAGTTCATTTCCCGTTGCCCCAATTTCATAATTTCCCCTTTTCCCGGTGTCACAGTTTCCCAAATTTTCCGAATTCCCAAATTCCCGATATCCCATTTTCCCCTTTTCATCTACTTCCCATTTTTTTCTATTTATATATTTCCATCTATTTCCAAATTTCTGTTTTCCCGATTTTCTGGTATCCCATTTTCCCTTTTCCCGATGCAGTTTCCAAATTTCACCTACTTCCCCATACCCCGTTTTCAAAATTTCCAGATTACATAATTCACCGTTTTCCGAATTTCTAGACTTACTGTTTTCCCTATTTCACTATACTATATAATTTCCCAATTCCTAAAGCAACGCACATAATATATACCCATTAAAAGTAGAAACTGGGAAAAAGACAAAGGTTACTCAACTTCAATGAAAATGAGGTAACTAAAACCAATAAATTCAGTGTGTGTCTATTTCACAATACACACATGTACAAAAAATAAAATTTGCAACAGGAAAACGGGAATTTTCGGGCGATTACATGGGCCGGCACTTTTATCACTAGCAGACAATTACTACTGCCGCGAAGGTATGCCTGAGGGTGTTGGTTTACCATGTTTTGCTGTATTACAGGAACGTCCGTATCTTTAGCATCCGTGGGTACGATATCGTTCCATGAATGGGGATGTTGCCGTCGTCGATAGATGTACCTCGTAATACCACCTAATCGGACAAGGGTTTATCAGTCCAATACACTACTTTCATGCGGAAGTATATATATCACGGGTCGAGCTGTTGTCGCCCTTCTTGATGCAAAACTTGAAAACACGCCGAAAATTAAAATATTAGTCAACGACTGCCAATATGTAACGTTTTCCACCTAACTGCAAATTTATAAAGGCAAACCTCTACATTCAATGAAAATATCTATAAATCATGAAATATTATGAAAGCAGTATCTTACATGATCGATATTGTTGTACAAAGATCGTCTATCGACGCTTAGTAAATCTTGTTCAACATGTCATTATTTATTTTATCCAATCATTTCCGCACAGTATTTTTGTACTCTTTCATACTGACTTGCTTTACAAGTGTTTACTAAGCTCCAAACAAAATTTGGAGGTCTAAATCCAAACACGGTTTAAATAAATTGTCTCAATACTGTACAGCGTAAAATCTGTAACAGTTTGTGCATGACGGTATGATTTCGCGAAAAAGAAATCTCTGTTATTTTTGCGAATAAAATGGTAGTTAAGGGTGTGTGCTACACCGTAAACATAAGTGTAGTAGCTAAATGTATACGCTCAGGAATTTACGGTAATTATAATTTCACAGTAATGAATAAAGCATGCTTTTTTGTACTGAGTAATACGAACCTTTAACTGTAGCAAATTTGCGGATTTACTTCCCAAGTTTGTGTTATAATAATACGCATTCTGTTGTGTTGGAGCAGTTGCTGCTCGAACTATTAAAATGCAAATTATAAACTTTCAAACGCTCAACAAAGCGTATACTCTATACTTTTTACTTCCGAGCACAAATTAAACATAAAATGTGAAATTTATACACCGCGAAACTGTCACCACGGGGCCAAACGTGTTTTTTTCTGAGCCAAACGGAGTTACAGCAAAATCATTAACGATTAATAAAACAATAAAATATATACCAACGTTAAACTGTAGTTCAACACAGCAATATACATTCTGTTAATACGACTTATACAAAAATAAAAATAATTTTTAACACTTCTAATCCTACTAAACCGAGTATATTAACGCTCTTAATTTTTTCAAATAAGGACATGGAAGTGATAAGGAAGTCGCGTACAAATGAAATTTATGTTCTTCCGTTGGAAAGCAAAGGAAAACATTGCAAATTTACTATCGGAAGGCCTGTTTGATTAATTCTGCCGCCTCTTCCCATCCTCAAATAATCCAAATGCCTAAAACAATTTTTTGTTCATTTCTGTTGTCCATTAAGCTAAAAGATCTTGCAACGGAAGCATGCATCAGTGGCAATAGTTTATACACATGGATAATCACTCCCATGCGTTCATTCATCCATGAGATACCCCGTCCTTCGTAAATTCTACAAACGGCGGTCCGCTGCAAAGCTCACAAGACGCTCAGCTGTTGGCATGATGCAATTTAAAATTGCAACTACGTACGCTGGTACATTTTGCCACCCACAAATAGTTGTTCTATTAAATTAATAGTTGCTGTAAGCTCAGAAGTACATATATACGTGCTCCAATTTTGCCAAAATACATATTTTGTCTAGAATTATCCACACCACCATATTAATAAAAATCACCTAGAATGGTCCATTAAATCTACTGTAAAACCTATTATAAAATATTCAGCACACTTCAATTCTTATAAATAAGTTAAAAATTACTTCGAAATTACAATAATTATTATCGAACAACAACACCAACGAAATCATAGCCAAATGCAAACTATAATCTCTGAACGACCATATTTGTACTGCCAACTAATATAAAATCCCACCAATATGTCAGTGCATCAAGAGTTTCATCCCACTCAATTATTCCCGGCTGAGAACCGGTATCGGCACAGCTGGAGGCTTAACGTTAGCTTGTGAACTGGAGCCGGAGCTACAATTATAGTTGTTGGTCGACGCAGAGCCATTAGACGTCGTTTTAGCATTGTTGCTGCTCCGTACATTGCGTAACATGGAGCTCACGTTGATGTTGACTTTTTCACGTTTCGACACTGGTTCACAATTCATTACAAACCTAAAAACACCACTGACTTAAATCTATTGTTCTAGGCATAAAAGTGGCTGACTTTCCCATCCTATAAATGTGACAATCACTACTGAGCACACCAGCGGAGCAGTTAATAAAATTCAGTACGAAATTATACTTTCATATGAGCCGATTTTGAGCAAGAGCTAAATGTTTGCACCAAATTAAATGCTATTATAAAATAATGTAAGAAAAATATTTATCCGAGCACCAATCACCAAATAGTATCTTCGTAGTGGTGCGACGGTTGGCTGACAAATTATTATGAGTTTGCAGTCTCCGTGTCGATGGTTAAATGGCTAACAACAAATTATGACATCGCAAACTTCTGGTTAATATTTCGTTATTTTCTTAACATAACCATTTTCAACCAAATATCGATAACTACGCCAAATCGATATGTTGCTTTGGAAGCTGTTCATTTCACACATAAAAAAATTCCGCTGGAATTCTATACTAAAATCAGGAAGTAATGTAGTGGCACTAAATAGAAAAAAATCAGTTTTACCGTTTGAATAGCTCAATTTCTTTGTCGGCTTCGTCTAAATCGCACGATTCCAAGTCGAGATCACTTCGAGGCATAAATATTTCGTCTGAAATATTTACAACCCTTAGATTTTTGCTGTATGGCCTTGTCTGCCGTGCAAAAACATTGCCTTTTCCTAAACGTTAACATATCTAATATAGCGCAGGGTCATTTAATAGCTTAAATGTGAAAACATTAAATCGATAAGGAGAAATCGTGGGTTCTCGAACAGAACTCCTGTTACATACAATTATAGTTTGTGAGTTCTCTGAGAACAGAACCCGCAATAGTATTTTTGTGTCCAAGGTGTCTACAAAGAATTGTTTTGTCCCTGGGTTATTGGAGCCACACGGTTAAATTTGTATTTGTTGGATAGCTCTGGTCGAGTGGATATGTTTGGTACCAAATGACCAATTAACAAATTATTTTTGCGGATAGGACGGACCCCTAAACAAAATTGTTCATGGTCTTTCAGTCTTTTTTATACTTTTTCCAGTGCCACCTGGGGCAATACTTGTAAGTGATACAGATGTTCTGTGATGTTCTACCGTCATGCTGGAAGCGGTGACCTTGGTTGCCTATTATAGTAAGCCTAGATTGTCAAAACTGATTTAGGGGCCCCAAAACTATCAGCTTGAGCCATTTTGGTGTTGTGGGAGCAAATTTATGTACGCTATGTGACGCAAAGTGATATATTTAGGTGAATAATAATTGTTCGTGGTAGAAACGGAGACATTGCCAGCCGATATAGTAATCACAGATCGTCAAATTTGTGATTTCTGGACCATAAAGGGTCATTTTGAGCCATTTTGGTATTGTAGAAGCAAAATTATGTATCCTACGTCACGTAAACTGATACCTATAATAGGTGAAAATGGTAGAAGTGACTTTAGATGCTGAAATAGTAATCATAGATCGTAAAATTTAAGTTATTAGTGCTCAAAAGTGTCAGTTTGAGCTATTTTAGTGCTGTGTGAGCATATGTATCCTATGTCACGTAAAGTGATACAGTTATAGTTAGAAGTGGTTGTTCTAGCTAAAATGGTATTTTGGCTGTCGATCAGGGAATAACCGGAACCGAAATTTACCGGAACCGGAACCAGCAACCGGAACCGTCCATTTAAACCGGATCCGGAACCGGAACCGGAACTTGGTCTTCGAAATTTATATATAGTAAAACAGATGATGGAAGAAATGAAGGTATTGTGGATTTAAAATGCATTAAAGATAACTTTTACATTAAAATTAATGTATTGCGATGGTATTATTGCCTTTCTGAAACTTTAAAGAGACTGAGGAAGCTAATAATGTTTATTTATTGATCAAATATGTCGGTTTTTGGACATTCAGAGCAAAAAATGTCTTCCACTATACACCATTGCGTATACTGCGTCAAATCGAATGTGCTTACAAAGCTTGGAGCGTAGAATACACACTTTCGCTCTGTCTCCAGTCGCCTCCGTTTACTACACATACGTTTGTTGCATGTTCTTCTGTAGGAAACTTAAAATTATTGGTTTATATGATTCTAAGAGAAAATAATAGATAGAAGGTAATTTTCTGATCAGTGGTCAGAGACACTGTTTAAGCTAGCGTTGGACAAACAGTGCCCGTCAGTTAGATCATAATGATGATAACTTTCTAATCAAAATGCTATAAATGAGACACATTGTGATGCTGCTCGCACAGTTTCAATAAATACAGTTCATTTCAAGAAAGCAGTTTCTAGCTGCGTTGCAGATAATGTTAGTTTACTTCAATTTAGACTGATTTAGCAAGTTTACAAGCGCACTGGCAGGTGCTTGACGCAATTTATGTTAGCCAAGCATACCCTAAGTACTTCTGCGTAAGACATACTCTGTTACCGAGTTGGACCGGTTTAATTCAAACGTATTCCACAGACTTCTGGATGTGTAAAATAGCTGCTACAAGCATCGACCTGGCTTTGATTTAACAAACTCCTGCAGGTTATTATGAAAAATTCCTGCTCAAATTATGTGCCCTACTTACGTTTCATGCGGCAAATTGGTTAGTTAATCATTTCTTTTGCTTGGTTGTATTGGAGCTTGATCATTATATATGATCATCAATATATATTACATATGTTTGGATTACAGGATGAAGCAAAAACGTAGAAAATTTCAAGCAAAACTTTTAAACCGGAATTCCGGTTCCGGTATGGTTTTTGCCCTTTGCCGGAACCGCAACCGGAACACGATTTTCGCCGGAACCGGAACCGGAATTCCGGTTACTCCCTGCTGTCGATATAGTAATAATACATCGTCCAAATTTTGATTCGCGGCCCAAAAATGTCAGTTTGAGCCATTTTGGTACTGTGGCAGAAAATTTATGTATCCTATGCCACATTAAGTGATACCGTTATGTGAAAAATGTTTGTTCATGGCAGAAATGGTGACTTTGGCTGATGATTCAATAATAATAGATGGTAAAAAAATGTGGTTTAGGGGCCAAAAACTGTCAGTTTTAGCCATTTTGGTGTTGTGGGAGCAACTTTATGTATACCAAGTCAAGTAAAGAGATGTAGATCGGTGAAAACTGGTTGTTCTCGGTGGGAAAGTGACTGGCTGTGGTACAGTAATCATAGATCGTCAAAATTGTAATTCATAGCCACGAAACTGTCAATTCCAGCCATTTTGGTGTTGTAAGCGCAAATTTATATGTATCATTTAAAGTAAATATATAGGTGAAATCTGGTTGTTCTCGGCGACAACAGTGACATTGGCATAGTAATCATGGATGCTTGGCAGTGATATAGTAATCATAGATTATGAAATTCGTACTCAAAAGTGTCAGTTTGAGCCATTTTGGAGTTGTGGGAACACGTTTATATGTGCCCAGGTTCGATAACAATAACAATGACATTTGCAGTGATATAGTAATCATAGATTATGAAATTTGTGCTCAAAAGTGTCAGTTTGAGCAATTTTGGAGTAGTGGGAGCACGTTTATGTATGCTCTGTGCCCAGGTTCGATAACAATAACAGTGACATTTGCAGTGATATAGTAATCATAGATTATGAAATTTGTGCTCAAAAGTGTCAGTTTGAGCCATTTTGGAGTTGTGGGAGCACGTTTATGTATGCTCTGTGTCCAGGTTCGACAATATTAAAGCGATTCCCTTTAAGCCAGATGCGAGCAAGCAAGTGATATAATTATAATAAAAATGATTGTTCTCAGAGGAAACGGTGACTTTGTCTACCGATATAGTAATCATATTCGTCAAAATTGTGATTTTAGGAGCCCAAAATTCTCAGTTTGAGCCATTTTGGTGTTGTGAAAGCAAATTTATATATCCTTTCTCACGTAAAATGACACAGATATGTGAAAAATGGTTGTTATCAGAAAGAACAGTGACCCTGGTGGCCGACATAGTAATCAAAAATACTCAAAATTAGGACTTTGGGGCTCAAAAGTGTAAGTGCTCAAACACCTTTATTGCGTTAACATTTTTGGAAAAATATAGTTGACTAGAAGGTAAAACGTCCCACATGGGCAAGGAAAAACCCTCGTGTACGCTCGAAAATGCACCTTCTTACGCCGCTTTTTTTGTAAAAATGCCATCGTTATTATTACAGTAGTGGTGAAGCCGAAATAGTTGCGACAACCAGGTTATTGGAAAAATGCTTTGCGTTAATTTGTATTTCGGAAGAATGCTAACAATAATACAATATGTAAATTGACTGTGGACTAGCCTACGTGAAACCCCTGTTGTGTACTTTTCATTGTTCGGATAAAATCCGTCAAATTTCAATCGTAATAAATGTTGTGATCGTGCGTCCAGTTACTTTTTAGAGACTGTATCATTGTTAAAAGGGTTTTTAGCGACTCCTGGTTGTTAAAAGAACTTTTTCGAGATATCTAAAATATAAGTTTACTCCAAAACATATTTCCAATAAGTCTAGCTATCGTAATCGTTATTTCCGGTTCATCACTACTATAATAATGTGTGAGTAAACTTAAGGTGACCCCGCTAACCATCCTATTCTGTCATTACCGATATCGAATCGCAAACCCTTGTTACGGAAAACAGGTTTAATTTCATTTAATTTCGTAAACCGAAAATTGGCAAAATCAAATTCAAGTGCCAGAAATTAGACCTAGTGTTCGAACAGAATTTTGGCGATTGCAGATTGCAGAAATTCTGTTCTCTCATGTATTATCGTTTAAATGTGGATTATACAGTGTTCGCGAACAAATTTAATGTAAAATTGACGTCATAATCAAATCGACATATTTTCGTTATCAAATATTTGGGTAATTTTACTTCAATTTTCGCGAACACAAAATGGTTAGATTCCAACCGAGAGCGCTGTGTTCGCTACGAACAGTTTTACGCCGAATTTCAATTGACCGAAAAGCGCTCTCTAATAAATTTTATCCAAAAATGCAAAATAGGATGGTTGCCGGGGTCAGTTTAGGTTTACTCGCGCATAATAAAATAAAAAGTAACATTTTCCCAATACAGCAGCGAAAGAAGGTGTATTTTCGGGCGTTCAAGGTTTTCTTTTTCCTTGACGGTTTAGGGAATTTTCCCTCTAGATATAACAGATGTTTCAACCAAGTGCTAAGACTTGCGTAACCGTATGCTTATCATCTAATATTTGTGACTATAATTAAAACCAACGCTGTTTATAATAATTTGTTTGGATATGTTGATATCATCTTCAAGGGCCAAGCGGCGAGCATTGGCCGACAGCGAGTTTTTCGTTAATGACTGAAGAGCACATTTTTTACCAAAAATTGTATATATTATTTGAGGGTAAAATACACCTGTGTAATATCGTGTGCTAACACAAATTATTCAGCTCACCAAAATCGTCCCTCATTTCTTTGGCTTCTCGCCTTGTCACCTAAAAAAAGCACAATCTTATATAGAATTTATTCATCAACAACCATTTAACATGTCGCTTGTTCAAACCCACGAAGCGATAGACCACAGTAAAAATTACAAATTTAATTTATCCGGCACAAAAATATTCTGAATAGCTAAAAAGTGAAAGAACATTAACAAGTCGAAATATGGCACAGCATATGGCCTATGACACGGTGCAGACAATTTTACAAAGCCGTGAGATCTAAACACTTAAACCAATAAACCTAAAACATTATGTTCCAAATATATTTCAGGAGCTAAAACTGTGAACACACTGTATCGTAGCAGCATAGTTATTTAGCTCTGGAAGTCGAAACCAACTCAATAATTAGTATAGAACTGTTTGAGATAGTTCAAATCTCACAATTTCAATCCAACTTTGATTGTTTCTCTATGATCATTCACGTGGATAAATGATCGTCACATGCTACATCATTTTTCCACTCTTGAAAATAATGTTGATAATCACAGGCAAAGACGAAAAGATGTATATATAAGTGAGCAACTGCATGATCATTCAGTCGTCGCGAGCAACCAAAAGGCAATACGAAACGAGCGACTGTTCCTCGAAGTTGGTCATAATCTTGATTACCTACGTTTGCCCTACATTAATATAATGTATTATATATGTATGTTATGTATGTATTTACATGATACGTGTCATTTTATATACAACTATGCGGCAGTATTGCCACAATCTACGTCTACAAAATACCAGAATTCGCTGAATTTGCACCACCCTTGCCCGGAGATAAAAATTTCTCGAGGTCCAAATCAAAATTTAAGGGGTCAAACTTTTGGGGAGGGGAGGTGTCCAATAGTGGTCAGCGGTTGGACATGAGGAATACGTCAACTCCTACACCCCATAACGGAACTCCTAATAGTATGTAATAAGCCTGTTCGAAAAATTTGCCACAAGCTATTTACCTCACTTTATATTAATATAATCGTAAAGTGCCCCATGATCATTTAAATCCGTGATGTATTAATGTCTTCAAAATCGTGCTTTCTGTTAAACTACGTAACTCTATCGAGATTGCAGAGCATAGTGAAGCATAGGTACACCTACACCTTTTGCGTGCATAGCCAACCAGCTCTCGATAGCATACATCCCTATACTATATGTGGATATCAATACCGCAAAAGTTAAAACAAAACTAACACAGGCAATAAGTTTCTCATGCCCGAAAACCCCCAAGTGCAAGCTACCAGCCTCCAAGGACGTCACAATAAAATTAGGAATTTTGGCTCGAGGGACAATGGTGCCGCCATACTATCCGTACCCATGAAACTTGGGTCGCAAAGCAAAACCATCCTCGGAAATGTGTTTTACATTCCCGAAACCCCAAATGAGATTTTTCAGCCGCCCAGGACGTCAGAACAAATTTTCGAATTTTGGGTCGAGGAACCGCGAGGGTGCCATATCTCAAGCCCCATAATTCCGGAACTGAAAAACAAAAAAGAGGCACCGGCATTTATCATTTTACTAGGAAATAAAGCCAAACAGAAAAAAATTGAAAGTTAAAATAAAAATAACCTTGCTACCGTGAAGATAGTAATATGGGGTAAATAAACCCTCATTTCGACCTCAAACACCGAACCATGGAAGCACCATACCTCATTACCCATGGAACCATGGGTCGCAGAGCAAAACCACCACCGGCAATGAGTTTTCCATCCCCAAAACTCCTAAGTGAAACTTTTCAGCCGCCCAAGACGTCAGAACAAATATTCGAATTTTGGGTCGAAGAAGTACGAGGGTACCATACCTCAAACCCCATAACCGGGCCTTAATTGAAAAACAAAAATCACGGCACTCATCATTTTACTGTGAAATAAAAGCAACCAGAGAAAAAATTCTAAAGTGTCCATAAAAATAACCTTGTTTCGGTGAAGGGTACAAAAATGGGGTAAATAAACTATCATTTTGACAGCTGACCCCGGAACCAGACCTGACCAAAAAAGCTCGGGGATGTACAAGGTAAATCGAGTTATAATGAGCTCAAGATCATGAAAATCGGTTAAGTCGCTGCCGAGTTATACCCGATCACGCACAGACGGAACTGACAAGCTTTCACCCCTGCAACACACAATCTCCGTTATGTAAAAGGTAAATACTAATATTTTTAAAGCTGAAACGCTATTTTATAGTCTGTAAGTATTTGTACGACAACAAAAGTACTTTAAAATTTGGAAATTTTATTTATACTAGAAGATATTGGTTCCCATTCTCACTTTGAAATTACCCCTAAAATTAACATTAGCCCCTCCCCACCCCAAAAAAGTTGTCCACTTTTCGGAAAGTTGTGGACAGGACAGTACAAACTTTTTTTGCATAAGTTTGTAATAAACTCTTTTGCAAATAGCCTACGTTTCTCATAAATATTTTATAGTTTGTTTACCTCAATACCACAAGAAATATTATTTTTGTTAATTGATATCATTTTGACGCTGTCGTCAGTTTCTCCACTACGCTTTTCCATCAGCTGTTGTATTTGCAATGACGTGCCGTTTGATTTTAATTGACGTTCTGTTTTCGAATCTCCAGACTTATGGTCCGCCTAAAATGTGTTATATTATGGTGTAATGTTTATCCATGATAATAAGTAGCTTAAGCTAGAAAAACCTAAATAAAAAGCAAATTTTTCTTTGCGTAACAGTTGATACTACAAACCAGCTGCAAAAACAATACTTTACATCATTAAGGGTGTCGGTCCTTGATGCGAGTAAGCCTCACTCATGACCACAAATCTGATCGACCTTGAGCATCTCATAATGGTCATGGAATTTTGCTGGAGCAAGGTATTACGACCAGATGTCCTTCCTGACGTCAATCCTCTTCTATCATCCTGACTTGACGAAGGTAGAGAACAAAGCCTCGGGCGGGGATATAGTTAAATTGGAAGTTACTTTCTCGTTGACAAGCCACCCTCCCGGGTTGCTGAACTTTGTCCGCCCGAATTATTAGTAGTCACTATAGCCTTTCTTAATAAAAATGCTATTGCCACTGCTTATCAACAATCTATTGAAACAGACGTCAATTCGCGGCATCTTGAAGCGTGATATATTTAACTGACCTTGTAACTCTGTGTTAAATTAACAGACCGCCCATTTGTTCGAATTTTACATCAACATATTTGAAAGCGTTTTTGCTTGATATTTCTGCCTCTTTGTGATTTGACAAATTACGACAAAACATAATTTGACATTAAACAGCAAAAATGTGTAATAAAATTTTGAGGCGGCAATTTTTTGTTCAAACTGTCGCCAAATATAGTGCAAAGTCTGATCATTGAATTGAAACCTTGAACGTGTGTGTTTTTAACACCTTATAGCATTGAAACCAATTTCTATTCGCGAAAACTGGCAAAGTTATACTCAATATGTTTCGGAGAGTCAATTATGTCACTTGTTGCGACACACAAATATACTATAATAGAAACGCAAATACAGTTTTGTGGGAATTCGTCAATCACAAAATTTTATAGTTTGTAAAATATGCTTCAGAGGATCAATTATATCAGTAGTTGAGGTAGACATAGAAACGCTAATATTGTTTCTGGTCATGGGCCAGTCGCAAAAATGTTATAGTTTGCAAAATATGTTTCGGAGAATCAACTACATCACTAGTTGAGACAGACATATATACTAGAAACGCTACTGCAGCTTCTGGAAATTCGTCAATCACAAAATTTTATAGTTTGTAAAATATGCTTCAGAGGATCAATTATATCAGTAGTTGAGGCAGACAAACAAACGCTAATATTGTTTCTGGGCATGCGCCAGTCGCAAAAATGTTAGTTTGTAAAATATGTTTCAGAGAATCAACTATGTAGGTCACTAGTTAAGACAGACATATATACTAGAAACGCTACTGCTGCTTCTGGAATTTGCCAATCGCAAAATTTTATAGTTTGTAAAATATGCTTCAGAGGATCAATTATATCAGTAGTTGAGGCAGACAAAGAAACGCTAATATTGTTTCTGGGCATGCGCCAGTCGCAAAAATGTTATAGTTTGTAAAATATGTTTCAGAGAATCAACTATGTAGGTTACTAGATAAGACAGACATATATGCTACAAACGCTACTGCTGCTTCTGGAATTTGCCAATCGCGAAATTTTTGAGTTTGTAAAAAATGCTTCGGGAAATAACTTATGTGTCTAGTTGAAGCAGACATTATATACTATGTAGACACGCTAATACTGTTTTGTGGTAATTCGCCAAAATATGCTTCAGAGGATCAATTATGGCACTAGTTGAGGCAGACATAGAAATGCTAATATTGTTTGTGGAAATGCGCCAATCGCAAAAATTTTATAGTTTATAAAATGTGTTTCGGATAATCAACTATGTCACTAGTTATGCCAGACATATATACTCGAAACGTTAATGCTGTTTCTGAAAATTAGACAATCACAAAATTTTACAGTTTCTAATAATTTAGGATACAATTAAGAAGATAGGTACGAAATGCTTAAAACAATGTAAACTTTCAAATAAGAAACAGAAATTTATCATCAAACGTTCAAATAAAACTAAAACAAGTTAACCTTCTAACCTCATCATTTCCGGAATCGACGGCAATATTTTCACGTTTAACTTTTTTGGCTGTCCCATGAGCATCGCCATGCTGTTGCGACTTCTTTGTTTCATTGTCTTGCTGCGGCTCATGTTTCTTTTTACATGTTTGTACGGCGTTATTTGATGGCTTGCTGCTGCGCGAATTGCTGTCTTTGTCCGGCGTCGATGCGATTGGAGCGTTGTCTGCCTCCAACAATGCCGAAGCACTCGCCGGGCTCCTGCTGTTTTCATTTTCAGCATTGCTTGTGTCGCGGATGCCATTGGTTTGAAGGCGACGTTTGCGATCTTTCTTATTTTCTTGCTAAAATTGAACCATTACGTAATCTAACATGTCGTTAGTTGAGGATGTTGTTTCGTCATCAAATAACTACATTAAACCCATTTTTGTACTGATTTTTATTACACATACATCTGCAAGCATCATGCACCCATTCCCTCACGTTTAGCAACTTTCCTGGAATTTACTTCATGACATGGAATATCAAATAAAAGCCACGGAAGATAATGAGTAAAAATGTCAAAAATCACAGTCTTGTAAAAAATTGCCATTGTTCTCACCAAAATGAATTACATATGCAAATACAAATGCATAAATATAACTACCAGCCGATGACAGTCGACGCTGCTAAACAGTATACATTCCTAAATAATAGACAGCGGTACGTTACGTTGTTTTACCAGGTTTCCGACCAATCAAGAGTTTCGAAAGTATGAGCAACTCACCCATATTCTCGGACCACCACATCCAGACACCAAATTAAGAGCTATCCAAATTTTCGAACCACTTAGGCCCCCAAACCAAGGTTTTCGACCCACTGAGATCCTTATGCCAGCGTTTGCTATAAAATCTATAGGGCGCACATATTATCGTAGATTGTGATACTCGTATATTAAAAATGTCAAGCAGCTAATAACACTAAAATTTACCCAATATTGTATCTACCCTTCACGCAATGGTAAAGTAGGAATTGCAACAAATACTTTCCTGAGTCGACTATCATCGGTTCTCGCCTGAGTAATGTGTTACAATGAATATAACACTATCATCGACTCTGGTATATAGCAGTTGACAACAAAATGCTTTACTTTAATACAAGACGGATATTTTAAGTAATAATGGTCTTTTATATGTTTGCGGATTGTTGGTACATCGAACAAGCAATCGCCAATCGCTATTGAGAGGGGTGGCAGGCGGCACACCTTAAGTTTACACATGCATTACTCTACCACAAACCCCGGAAAGGGTATTAAATGACGTCATCTTAGCAACACCCAGCTTTCAAAGTCACTGGATCCAATTTCCACTGTATTCTCCGTTAAATAGCTCATTCTCCACGTCGCGCGACAACCCTGTGCACACTAAAGTCGAATAACGTCCTACGAGACGAGCCAATGTCGCCTGAATGTTATTTAAGACAATACATACCTTTTTTTGCTTCTGGCGTTGCCGTTTCCCTTTACCGGTTCCGGCTTTTGCCGCCGAGTCTTGTCCTGCAAACTGATGCTGGCTACCGTCGGTATTGTTCTCAATGCCACCGTTCTGCGTGTCTGTACTACTATTGATATACTTCAAAATGTCGTCGAGTGACTGGTAGCCGCGATACTCTGGTAGCTGCTCCGATATTATTCCCGGAGAATGAGACACGTCACTGCGTTTCTCAGACTGCTTAAATGAAAAACACCGTGATACTTCATGGTGCTATAGCATAGGTGAGCTATACACGTCGGCTCAGGGGGTAGATGGTTCTGGTGGGGGTCATCGGGAGTCTTCTGCAACATTCTCATCCCAAATTTTTTCAGCAACTTTTGCTAATTTCTCTAAAATCCCCTCTATCCTCTGCTTAATTCTACATGAAATCGGTATGTATTTTCCGGTAACAAGCGGAAGCTAGCAAATAACGGTTCTCTAAGCTTTGCGCCCGGCACAAAATTTTAAGGTTATTACCCTTCTATTTCAGGATAAAAACTGTTTCTTGAGCCATACTGCTCTAGCTCATACGTAAGTGAACTAAGGTCTCAACTATAATTTTGAAGCAAATTTGTTACGCCAATTACCAGGTTAAAGCAACAGTAAAAACGATCTGTTTAGATAAATTGAAAAACTCCTTTCTTTCAATTCCGCAAGTCTAGGTGCATACAACACAATATACCTCAGCATGCGTAGGCTTAAATGCCATTAAATTTGCTTTATGGCTATAAGTGAAATATTTCTATCAAATTCTACAAATAGCACTTTAACAAGAAGCTGTAAAACAATAGCGATTAAATAATTAATTTTGACATAATTTTTACTGGAACTGCTTAGTTTCGAATAAAAACTTAGCAGGGCATAAGGATTTGGTCCACTTCGAGCTCTGAAACCAGCGGCAACGAAAACAATTTTTACAAAATTAATACTTATCATTACCATTCTAATGTCAAACCAACGGTAACGGTACACAATTACCCTTCATAAAGAATTGTACAATCGGGTGCTTCATATGCAGCGGTTTCATATATCATTTTTTGCTAATTTTCAGAATGATACATAAAAAAATTTTTCAGCCTCAACATAACAAAACGGCATGGCCAAAAAATTTCCTAGGTTTGGTGTGGCATGGATCTTACACTGATTCGGTTGTGAACATTTCTAATCCAGACCAAACAGCCACAACTAAACAAAAAATGCTTTCAAAACACCATCTCTGGTGCCAAAGAAATTGGTAGGTGTGGTGTGGTATGAATTTTATACTGATTCGGTTTTGAACATTTTTATTATCGACCCTATAAAAAGTGCATGAAAAAATCGAGCAGTGTGTTAATAATACCGGTGGCGACGTGTCTCAAGAGCCATCACCCAGTCGTCACGACATTAAGGAGAAAATTTTATTACTACTATTCGAAGAAGAGTAACAACGTCTCACGAGGCAAATCTTTATGTAAAGAAAATATTTTAAACTTAGTCTGTAAGCTTAGCTAGTGTAAAAAGACAGTTGCTGATAAAATGTAATTTCAATCCTGGCCTCACAAACTATTTCACCAGCGTCAGTCAAATTTCATTCCTAATTATTGTATCACGCTCCGACCCATACTTTGGTCCTGTAAAGCGGTTTCAATTCAAAAGAAAACATGCCTTTTTCTTCAGCTTTTGACGTAATCGCTCTCGCATCTGTGGATAGTTGGCGCTCATTGGTGGCAGAGCACCCTGCAAATACAGAATGATATTCAAATATATCTGAATTATTCCCATATTATATTCAAAAACAAAAAGAAACACAGTCATAAAAGCTTATTTTTGTTTGGAAATGATAATCGATCGGGACAGAATCCCGGTAATACACCATTCGATGGTTACGAATTACATGTCAACGATGATCCAATGGAAGATGAACGTTCCGTTATACTGACAGATACTACTCCAAAACGCGTGAGATCATTGAGTAAGCCACACTAATTCAATTGTATTTAATAATACATCACTCCGTTTAAATTAAATTGATGCAGTCGATCTAATAATGTCTGTCAATTCCTACTTATCAATTTGAGAGATAATTCTGATTCTGTGCGTGGACAATTGTAGGAAATTCGACAACCACCCTAATAGCCGGATATGATCTAACAATCAACCACGTTCTCCTACATAATGTAGTGACTTATGTCTCACACTAAAAGTTAACTTCCACTTGTTACACGTGATACATCCATCTAAGCTCTTTAAATTTTAAAACAAATACAATAATAATTATTTTATTTCAGCGAAAGATTTATGCCTATGATTTAGTGATAAAACATTTCCGTTTAATGTCATGTATCCAGAAATTATAATTGAGAGATAAATCTATTGCGGTGCCACAACGACCATCCAGCTAACGTTTCTTCAGCCCATTTGATCACACTATATTGTGTCGCTACGAGGTACCGAGAGCACTGCGTAGTTGACTGCCTTTAACAAACACTTCAAAGTAAACGTTCATTAAGGTTAGCAAGTGGTTTTCCCAATCAAAGAAAATATGAGTATTTTTAATTGGAAATATGCACGTTCCCAATTCAAGATAGAGCTGCAACCAACAGTTAGGCATTTTGCACTGACTATTATTCGTTGACTATGTTTTATCCAAAAAAGTCCAGATATACCAAAATATATCACAATAATATTATAGAATACATGTGGGACAAAATGTGCACACAACATAGAAAGGGCGAAATGTCTTTCAAACTACAGTTTGTAATGATGCTTTGATGCAGTGCTCAATTTCTGGAACACATCTAAGAAATTGTTCGTTCTATTCCAGATAGATTGATTTCAAACATTCTATGTTAAAATTACCTTCCACATTTTCATTATATTGAAAACATCCATCCTATTTTGTCAAACCGATACGAACTAATGAGGTAAAATCTGCCAACTTCAATGAAATATTTGGGAGCTAAATACTACTAGTATTGGGTTGAATGTCTGCTTCTGTAAAAAATTTATCCTTAATTACAAATATCGAAACAGCGCTGCTCTGTGCTTGTCCGTAAAGAATTTAATTGCTCTTAAAGATCACGAAAAATATTGAAGAATTTCATATTTTTAATCATTGCGTTTCTACGCACCAAGTAAATTTTATTATAATACTATTTTAAATGTAGCAGCTATGAAAACAAATACACCACTTCACTGCAGCTGCACCACTTAGCAGATGGAAGGTGATGAATAAAATCATCAGGACAATATAAATTTATCATTATTTAGTGGCTAAGAAAACAACACGTTTCGGTTCTAACGTCTGTGTCACAGCCAGACTCTAGGGATGACTAGGAAAAATGAAAAAAATCAACATGAAACTCGCCGTAGCATGTCCGTAGAGTTCGCAGCAAAAACAACAATCACAGTGGCCGTTGCCATTGTTATTTCCATTTCCGTCGATCAATCCGTCGTCATTGTTCAATCCATCTCGGGGATCAATACGCCCATCCGGCCCATAAAGATTCGGGTCGTCGGTTCCACTCCATGACTGATCGTCATCGTCGTCATCAACAATATCACCCTGCTCATAGTCCATGTTTCCGTCGATATATGGAGCCGATATCGCCCCAAATCCGCCAGCTGCTGCGATTGTTTCTCCTAGAAAACCAACCGACGAGAAATGAAAAACTTATTGCAGTTAGTAGACAAACAATACTAGACATTATATAATTAGCTATGTTTACGCACAATTGGATCATCTCGATTACAGGTTCTAAACAATGCCCATATAAAATAGCGCTAGATATAACAACATAGCTACAACAAAGTAACGTTCATAAACTATTTTTACACTTATTATGGCCGACTGCTTTTAACAATCATCAATAACAAATGTTTAAGAATCGTATTCAGGGTACCGAAAACGCTGGAGCTTTGTACACCTTACGTACCAACCAACTAAAAACAGGCTAAATTCTGAAAATAATATTCGTCGACTATTTAACAGACAAAAGTTCTCTAACGCACGAAATATTCCTAATAGAATCTACATAACCGAAACACCGTATTCAGGGTACCGACAAAGTTATATTAGACCATTCTTGATGTCCTGTAATCTTGATACCAAAAAATGAAGACAGACTACATGGTGGGACTCGAGTACATCTACCGTGATCCCCTTGAAACCACTAAGAAAGAATAACAGTCAAGTTAAACTCCAAATAACAAACATATCGCATTCAGCGCGCAAGATTACCTAATCGGTACTCGTTGTAACCTAAAAACGCAATAGTATGTCAAAATCTGAAAAATCAATATTCTAGCAAAGGGTAGACGAACCATACTTCGGCACATAGCGACCCACGGATTGATCCCGCAAAGAAATTAAGTTCAGCACATTGTAAATCTTGATGAGCTGGTTCGGATAGCAGTTCCTGTTAATGCTAATCCTGTGTTACGAGATATGTGCTGCGAAAAAATTGTTCCTTATGACCAGATTTGACAAAGAACCTTTAAAATTTGTTTTTTCCACTTTGAGACGACAGACGCCGTCGAAGCTCGGTCTTGGCGTTCAACTAAAGGCAACACAGTTATCACTTTTGCTGTCGAATAAAAATGGTCAAAATATATCCACCAGAATTTAAGTTATGAAAACACCGAGAGACAAAAAAAAGAGTTTCTCACGATTATTCGCTTAACATGGCGGAAACTCAGCTCGCTCCGATCGCTCTATTTTAAAAATAGTTTCAAAATTTGCACCCGTTTTGTCGAACTGTTAATTTATCAGTTTTACCATCAAACATAGCACCAACTTAACAACTCGCATTTTGATGACCCCAAATCAATAAAAGAAAACTATCTTACGACCACTGTTTCGATGTCGACCGCGCAGGCTCGAGTTGTTGCTATGATGCTCAGATTGCCTTGCTTTGAGATAGACTGCTAGTTTATCCATGTCATTTGCTGACAGTGCAGCCGAACCATTTTCGATATGTTCGAGGAAACTGTCGTCAATTTCGTCGGCTAGACCGCACGCCCGAAGGGCTTTTGCAAGTTTATCCTACAGCAATAATCACTAGTTGTCAAATTGTCAAAGTTTGCGTGGCTGATGTAACATTACACTAATATACAACAAAACGAAAAAATCTCTACTCTAAACAACATTAAAATTCTCAGTCCGAAACGAATTTCTCCCAATTCCAGACACTTTACAAACACTAGGTTTCTGTCGGAAAAAATAAAGCATAGTGCAACTTCACTACGTTATAAAAATTATTTTCCAACATAAATTTAGGTATATACATTCGGTAAAAGCCATGTTATGGCTACAAGTCTGTTGAGAAAACCAGTACAGTAGATCGATTTCGATTAATATCGAAGTTTCGATCAATATAGTTTAAACAGAATTTCGATCTAATTCGTTTAAAAAATTTTCGATCGATCTGGTTTAAACGAAATTTCAGTCGAAACAACTTAAACGAATTTTCGCTGAATATATTATATTAACACTGAGTAACACAAATTATTTTCCAACACAAATTACGGTACTTCAGAATGGAATAAACTCATGGCTAGTTGACAAAACGAGCAGAATCGATTTCGATTACATGAAATTTCGATCGATCTAAAATTTCGAACAATCTAGTTTAACAAATTTTTCGACTGTTCAATATAGTTCCAACAAAGTTTCCGTTGATTTCGTTTAATCGAAATCACGTCGATCAGGTTTAGACGAAATTTCGATAGATCTAGTTGAAACTAAGTTGGACATATTTCGAGTGCACCGGTTGCTCTCAAACACAAGTTGATACCGATTCCATACGGTCACAACTCAATCTGAATGGTTCTTAAAGAATTGTCAATGGTAACGTTTCTTCCATTTACTGAAAAAAACACAAAAGCACCCTCATTCCATTTGTCGAATAAAGAATTTAATTTTCTCCACAGCGAAGCATTTCAACACAAAAACTTTTACGACTAATGTTAATGCTGACAATATCGTACCAAAAAAATTTTCACAAAATGTTATTGCCTTGTGTGATAAACAACTTCAAACGCAACAAAACGTCAAACGTGGTTGGGTTTTCGCATCAATTCTGTTCTCATACCCCAAGCCTGGTGGGCAAGTTATGAATTACAGATATATTACTTGAGCAATTCCTAATTTGTACAATTTACCAACAAAGTTATGAAAGCTGCCGGAACCACTATAAAAAGATACCAAGGACAGCCCGTGACGAAATCAGACTTGGCGGTAACCGAGACGGGGCTTTGAAGAATTATGTATATCAGCTGCAAAAGCCGTACGAAACCAGTGCATCTCAAAAAAGGTCATAACAAACAACAATTTTACCATTGAAGTAATTTCAGCCAAATTTAACGCTCGTTTGCACCCTTCGCCGACATCGTCGCCCAGCACCGGAAATCCATTGGCAGCAAAGTCCTCAGCCATATCGCCGCCATCATCCGAAGATGCCGTTCTCTCTTTGCCCACGGGATTCCATCGATAGCTGGTTTTTCTGCTGTTGCTGCCACCACGGAGCGCACCAAAACGCTCTTTCGTTGTCATTTTTGATGAAACCACCTTTCCACTTTTCACGGTGCACGTCGTCGTTATTAGCGTTGAGGACGATTCCTCGATTGTCGTCTTGGTCGTGCTGCCGTTGAGCAGAGACGCGATGCTTGCCTGAACAACAATTGATTACCAACAAGTAATTGTCCAGTTTCAAACAAATATCGGAACAGAAATCGCACAAAATTTACCAATCTACGAACAAATCAAAAAAGCCTTTCGAATAGATATGAACTTGAACTGACTGCACTTGTTGCTGACAACTGTCAATCAGTATGCCATATTCACCAAAAAATGATACAACTATCGTTATAAACTGATAAAATCGTTTAGACTGCAAGCATGTAAGTAAATTGACAAGACAGAAGGAACAGAAACAAATTTTTTTATATAATGTCAACGCCTGACCGCAAGCTTGCGATACTGTGCAACTATAGACACGTAAAAATTCTTTCACCAAAGACATTGAATTTAGGCTTGAAATCTTACATTCAACGTCTCCTTCGTAACTGCATTTTTACCGGAGCGCTTTTTCGATTGAATAAGTTGCTTGTCGGCGGCGTTTCCCGCGTCCGCTGTAGTGGTCGTCGTGGAAAGCAACGCTGTGCACCGTATACTTGCAGCAGGTGTACCGGGCTTTGCTCTTTTGGATGGCGACTGCAGAGCAACTTGTTGATGCTGCTTAGTGTGCGACTTATTCGATACCTTCTTCGAGATCTTTGAGTTGCAGCTGCTGGGCGTTTCGCTCCCGGGATCAGACTTCGACGCCCGGTACTTGTTGTCGCCCCCAAATGATGCCAACTCAGCACATTGTATATTGTTACTGGACCCTTTGTCGGGCGTGTCGTAAGGCAAAAAATACGCTGCACCGTCGACCGACGTGCCAACTACGCTCCGATTGTTGTAACAATAGTTGGAATCACTTACGGCCATAGGTCTTATTGCAGTTGCCAATTCTGTAGAGTCTGCGGAAGGTATCGAAAAGCAATCCTCCGGCTCAATAGGTGAAGCAGACGTTTCAAACGGTGTTTGGCCATAGTTACCTCGGCCAGTGCAACCGAAGCCATTGTTGTTACCGTTCCAGTCTGGTCCAAGTGCCGAAATTGCAAGGACACGAGAAACTGGATCAATATGCGAATTCCATTCGCCGTAAGCATTTGATATATGCTTCTGGACTGATGTCTGCAAAACAGTAGGAAATTTAGTAATAACTGCATTGTGAGTGTAGTGAGCGAAACGGTGGAAGCGAAGAATTCTTATTATTCGCGACAGTGGTGAAATATGACAATGTCAGTTATTGGGGTTTTAGTGTTACATAACACGTACAATTCAAATTTGGCTGAGCGGATTAATTCGACCAATAACTCGCGCAAAATGTTTGAAGTCCATAGTTTTGTCCTTTAGTTAGGGGCGAAGCCCAAGACTAACATCTTCCTATTCGATAAAGCGGGCCACAGGGACTCGGGTCCCGAATGGGCCCAAAAATAACGTTACTTAGTGTAACACGACAACCGGTTAGATATCTGAGTCAAATTGGGCTTATTTCGTAGAGCAAAAATCTCTATAAGATTGTATATTATAGAGAATTTACAGCACGGTTCTCTGAAGGATTTGGGACAAAACGAGTTTTAATTTGGCCACTGAGACCCAGAATATACGGAAATAATATCTCCAGAACCACTTGAGCCTCATGTTGAAGAACATTTCATCATTTTATTGTAGCTGCAAATGGTGTTCTGCTATTCTTATTATTTACAGTGCAGTGTTGGGTCATTATTTTCGGTAGAGGGTTGGGTCATCCAAACTGGGTTTTCCATTGGTCCAAAATACCTAGTAATGGTAATATCTCCGTAACCGGTTGAGCTACATAGATATTTTGATCTCATTTTATAGAAGAATTCATCCGTTATGTAGCTGCAAGTGGAATACCGAAACTGGGCCAAAACGGGGTTTCAATGGGCTCATGGGATCCTAAATACGCGAAAATGGTAATATTTCCCCAAACGTTCGAGCAGTACATGGTAGGTTTTTTGGTCTCCGATTTTGCAGAGCAATTTATTTTCTGTGTACATGCATATTGCGAACATAATAATCGGGTATATCCACTCAATTATTCAAGCAACATAGCTGATATTCGGTGGCTCATTTTATAATTGAATGCTCAATATAGCCTGTGTACATCTCTCTAAATTACACATTCAACACTCTTCACCATCTTGGCGATAAGACAAGTTATTTAATTTAGCTAACACAAACTAGATAAGTTCGGAAAACAGAATTATGTGAGCTGTATGACCATAGCCAGACACATGATCACGTAATGTTACAATATTCTGAGGAACAAAAATTTATTCGGTTCTCCATTCAAAAACTTACTGAATACAGAATAAGCAGTATGATCATTTCACGAAACTATGTCATTTTGATCGGGAGAAGGGGGCTACATTGGCACTTTTTGGCCCATACCACCAGTCATTTAGAAGGAAATATAATGTCGCTGTGAGCTGTAGTGATAGGCTTTCCGACGGCAACAATGAAGTATGGTCTGTGCTCTTAACATAGCAGGAGCCAGAGGCTCAAGAACCGGATTGGTAAAATGAAGCCAAAAACACAATATGTCCCAATATAAACGTCCGCCGTATCGCTAGCACGTGATACATATATGTGTTTTTCATTTTCCTGTGATCCTTTGGTATTTGCTAATTTTTCCACAAAAATTTGAGAGTAAGCATTGACACTGAAGCTGACGTCAAGCTTCCGAAAAATTCTTTCGTGACATGTAGCCCCTCGACCTAGGTCAAATACGGCCGTTTGCACACGCTGGTAAATAACGTCAAAGTGCACTAGCGCCAAAAATGCTATATAACGATAAGCGTAATCAGTACAGATTTTATTGAGAAAAAGAATGTCAGCGTTTGTCCATGTACCGCATGTATAATCAACGAAACCAAAGGTCGCAAGAACCATATTAGTATATAAGTTTATCATCATTGCACCATGATATGGGGCCGTGCGGTTAACTGGGCAGCTAGAGAACCCTTCTGCCTGCGCGCACAGCTGCTATTGCGCGCATTGTACTTGGTATCATCGCCCTAAATGTATGCTAATCATAGATCAATTGTGTTTGTTTTACATCAGCAGCGTGTTAAACCAAGTCTAGAATCTTTAGAAGTAGGTAAAGTTTCACGCATTGTATGTTGTAGGAAAGGGTAGCCCTCCCCGACTTAACCTTTTGGGGTGCCAATTTTGACAACTCCTAAGGATATGACTGAAATTTTTTGTCGGACATCCCCACTCATGGTTGGGGGCATAAAATGATATCTGTAGATGCTGTCTCCGTTGCGCTAGAAAAACTTCTGCGACAGGCTTGTTCTAAATTGGACGACTTTTAGCCCCAAAAGAGCCCTAGCAGCACCAATTATTTTAGATCGCATGTCCTCCAAATGGCTTAACGCGACCATTTTAGCCCGACTTGCATACAAATAGATCATGGTTCATGTGTCACTGCATCAACCTACAGAATGACTTATTTCGGATTAAAATTTGACCCCTAGGAGGACCACTTGCGACACCTACAGCAGGTTTCAGGTGGCTCTCTTTGCATAGAGACATCGATATTTGGAAAATTCAGGTTTTTTACGTTGGAAGGGTCTAGACACTGTACATTCGAAAACGTTTCATTTTGGATTCAAAAAGGGGTGTTTCAAAAGTACATGGTTTCGTGAAATAACCCAACAATTGAACGCTTAACGGCTGATTCCTTGAAAATACTCATTAACCTAAAGAAACATAATTGCGAGTTAGAAAAAATGCCATCTCAGCTCTACGACTAATAAGTGGAAAACTAAAAACCTATGATTTAGTACACCCCTTCTTAAAGACATGTTTTCTATTAATAAATATTTTTCAAATTAATTACTACTTATGATACAACACGTATCAACATGAAAATGTGCGTGCTGAAATCTCCACTGAAAATAAACATGGGGGCCTCATAGATCAATTCTTAGATTTTGGAAGACCGTGCACTGGCAAAAAATACTATGAAAATTGTATTTTAGTGTGCTTAACCAATACGGTTCCAAAAATAAAAACATGACGCCCCACATGTCTGGAGACTGTAGAGAGGCCAGAAAATTATATAAACTCTTGCTGTATTTTGTGAACTATAGGTTTCAAAATTTCGACTTTTTGTTCATTGGAATAACAATACTGTATTCTATGGCTTGATATGTACAGTACCAGCCAAAAATGAGCGTCGCCCTCCCGCGAATCTATCGAAATAATTTTGTTCTATAAATAGATTTTATAATTAATTTAAATACTTTCAAAATCTCGAGCGAGCCACTCGCTCGAGACTCGTTCACGTCTTCCTCGAAATACGACGGTCATTTCTGGCGCGTACTGTACTGGCCATAGCTGTAATATTGCTTTTAATGCAGTCATTCATGAGGTCTTTGTGTGGCTTTGAAGAAGACTGAGGAAGCTATGTAGCTCAATTTTGAACTTTGAAACATACAGTGCAAACTAATCACACATGCTCCGTCCTCCATAGCTGCTTGAGTAACTAGTTGGATCAATTACTGCTACGGTACTTGAAGCGCTGTAGACATCTGTGAAGTAGACGAGCATTTGACACTCTAAGCGACAGCAAGAAAATTAAATTATGATTTAAAAATACTAAAAAATTTTATGCAGTACACTAAAACCTTGTCGACCGTAAACAAAATGAAAACAACTCATAAGTCATCAAGTATTTGTGGTGATCTCTAGATAACCAGCCCATTGTATTCACCATACCGAAAAACCTCTAAACAGACAATTTTTAAGCCTTGTACCTAGCTACTGAAGACAGACTACATTCTGGACGTCGGGTTAATTGACCCTAAACCCACAGAAAACGTGTGAAAAGGCATGCTGTACTTTAAAAAACAAAACCATGGTATTTAGCCTACCAGAAAACCTATATAGACAATTCTTAATAACCTCTAAGCAATGATTAACCACACAATGGAATATGTCTATATTCAGGAAATCGGGTCACTGATCCTAAACCCATTGAAAATCCATCAAAAGGCACGAAATATGGATGGTGGACTCTAGATAACCAAACCATCGTACTCGGCCTACCAGGAAAACTATATAGACAATTCTTGATGAACTGTATCCAATACGTAAACAAATAACTGAAGATAGACTGTATTCTGGAAATTGACCCTAACCGCTTTGAAACCTTGTGAAAAGGCTTAAAATATGCATAATGGACTCAACATAACCAAATCAGTATATTCAGCCTTCAGAAATGCCTATATATAGACATTCTTGATGCCCTGAACGCAATACGTAATCAGAAAAATGAAAACGCACTACATTTTGGAAATCGGCTTCGTCGACCTTGAAGCCTCATGAAAAGGTATAATGTAATCAGGTTGACTCTAGATAGCAAAACCATCGTATCCAGCGTGCTTTATAACCTAATACGCACTCATGTAAAACAGGCAATAACACGGCGAAACCTGAAAAATCACTATTTCTGGCAAAAGGTTGATGAACCATATTCGGGCCCACATCGGCCCAGGGAAGGTTGTAGTCAGCAAAGTTGCAGATCTAGATGAGCTGATTCAGAATATGCCTTCATTTTTCGATTAAAAGCCTGCGTCGCGATATATGGGCTGTGAAATACTTGTACCCGTTTGCCAAGATATGACGAAGAACCATTAAAAACCAGTTATTTTGCCATTTTGACATGAAAAAAGGGTCGAACTGTTCGCGTTCAATTAAAGGCCACATAGTCCTCACTTTTGCTATCGAATAAAACAATTTGCCGATATTCGCACACCCGAAAATGAGTTATGAATGACAGCGACAGACAAAAAAAGAAGTTTGAACGATTTTCCCTTGGCGCCCTCAGTGGAAACTGCGCTTGCTCCATTTAAATTACATCACGAAACTGCACGTTTTAAAAGACTAGTGTTTGTAAATACCTTTGTACATTTACTAATCTGCGAAACGACTGTCGTGTTTCTAGTGCAACAATATATTGGGCAAAAACATTCCCGACAAAATTCACGAAGAGTGGTTCTTAGATTGCTGCGATTTATACTCGTATGGATAAGCTATAATAACCAGGTGTGCGAAGAACTAATGAAAATACTCTGCATTGCAATATTGTTTCGGCATTTATCATGAATGAGCTTATCGCAGCAGCCCAGTAAACTATTTTCTCACTTACTTCAGGCGATTCAGTGACAACGTCATCACAGAGCAAGGAATTTGTAATTGCATCATCGTTTTCAAGCTCACGTGTTACCAGCTGGCGATAGATTTTCTCTTGTCGACACATTTTCTTTAGCTTTGCAGTTAAATGTTGCCGATCCTGCTTCGAGAACTAAAATAATAAAAGCAATAATATAGAGTAAAAAAGCGGAATGGCAAATTCGTACCAATGCGCCAACAATCGCCTCTGGAACACTGTGCGACCGATGCAAGTAAGTCAAGAAGTTATTATGAGACAAAATGTTCCAAAAGCATCGTAAGAGAGAAGCGAGTTTCAAACTACAGTTTCTGATCAATCTGTTCTGCAACCCCATTTCTATGAACGCCTCTTGAAAACAATTTTGCCTAAAATCTTCACGGAAATTGATGGCGAAATATTTACTTTTCTATTTTGGTACAAAGTTTACCGAACCAGATCCACTCTCTTACTTTAAAAGTAACGACCACTTAACCCTTATCCACATCGTCTGTCGTATATGATATAGCGTACATTGTGAAGCAATACAATTGTCGTGTTTGTAACAGCGTGAGTTTGCACCCTTAGGCAACCGAGCAAATCCGCCACTGCGGCAAGGGTTTCCTCAACATTGCACGAAATAGGCATGCGGCAAAGGATTAAATTTCATGAAATGAGTTGAAAATTGACCATTAAATCTATGTAAGCACGCGGATTTCTACGCATCACGTGTGTTTTAATAATACAAATCTCTCGAAAGCGAGAATGAAATGGGAGCGACTGTGGGGCTATAAGGGTAATCTCTATAGACTCGTATTATCATTACCATTATTGACTCCTATAATTAATCCAAACCTCTTAACAGCAGTAAGACTGTAATCGAAAAATTCGGTTAAAACATGGAAAGCCGTTTAAAAAATCAAGTTGGTCTACGGCAGCACTTATAGTTCAAAAACCTCTATGGACGATTTAACGACGACATTTTTCTGTTATAACTCGGACTCAAATGCTAAATTCACAAATTTTGACGCGATCTCTTAGCTTTTCTAATCGCGATATGCTGGTTGCCAAATACTCGTGCAAGGATGGCCAGATTTGTAAAAGAAATCTTAAAATTCATTTTCGACATTTTGACCCCGAAGATAGGGCCGCAGCTCTTAGTGTTCAACTACAGGGCACATATTGATCACTTTTGTCATCGAAAGAATTTTTTGTGAAACTCCATCCATCCAAAGATGAGTTATGAATCACACCGGCAAATAAACTAGAAGTCTATGTAGACTGCAGAGCGTAGTGAAGCATAGGTACACCTACGCCTTTTGCGTGCACAGCCAATTATCTCTCGATAGCATACGTCGATATCCTATATGCAGAGATAACACAATATTACACAAGTTAGCACAAAAGTAACACCGGCAATGAGTTTCCCATGTTCAAAAACCCCCAAATGCAATCTATCGACCTTCTAGGATGTCATAATAAAATTAGGAATCTTGGGTCGAGGAACCACGATGGTGCCATACCTGAAACTCCATAACTCGAGAACCGGATCCTTAGTCGAAAAACAAAATAAGATGCATCGGCATTTATGATTATACTACAAAATAAAACCAACCAGAGAAAAAATTCCGCAGTTAACGTCAAAATATCCTTGCTTCCGTGAAGGGTACTAAAATAGGGTAAAAACTTCATTTCGATGTCTGACCCCGAACCATGGGGGCGCCATACCCCCATACCCATGGAAGCATGGGCAGCAGAGCAAAACCAAAACCGGAAATGAGTTTCCCATCCTGGAAAACTCCCAAGTGAAACTTTGCAGCCACCCAGGTGGTCAGAAAAAATTTCGAATTTTGGGTCGAGGAACCACGAGGGTGCCATACCTCAAACACCGTAACTCCAGTACCGGAGCCTTAATCGCAAAACAAAAAAGAGGAATCGGCATTTATTATTTTATTGTGAAATAAAACCAACCAAAGAAAAAATTCGAAAGTTAGGATAAAAATTACTCTGCTTCCGTGAAGGGTACTAAAATGGGGTAAAAAACCCTCATTTTGGTCCCTGACCCGGAACCAGACCTAATCAAAAACGCTCTGGGATGTGCACGGTAAATCGACTATACCGGTCCGAATGAGCCCAAGATCATGAAAATCTGTTAAATGATTCCCGAGCTATGGCCGATGACACACACAGACGGAATTTAAAAGCTTTCACCCCTGCAACAACCAATCGCCACTATGTTACACACCATTTGAAACCTTCTTTCATAGTTTCCATCTAACCGCCCATTTCCCTTAGAAACTCCGCTTGTATTATTTCAACAAGACAAAATTACATAAGGCATCAAAATGATGATGACACAATTTTTACACATTGTAAGAAAAAACAATAATTCAACAACAAAAAAGTCAAATTAAAAACTCCAAATCGTTAATAGTCGACAGCATTTAATCACTCCAACAAAATAATCATTGATAGAAAGATTATTACAGTGTCTTAAAAGAAAACAAATTTTTTTTTGTAATTTAACAGCGACAAACTTACAACAATATCTTCCCCAGATGCGGACCCAGACGCAGCTGCAATCCCGGCTGAAGCGTCGGTATCTATTCCGCCGGCTTCAATATCCGATTCGCTATTTCTAAAAATCGGAGGCTAAATTTTATTATTTCACGTTCTTACCGAAACGCGTATTACATAGTTCAAACGTCGACTTCGCTAACCACTGATCGGATTCCAATGTCCTTGTCAATTGGAAAAGGTGGCCTGAGATTCAGCATACTGATCGCCTCTTGTTTGGGCTTAATACCTACTAATCGCCTCTTGTTTTAGACTGACGAAAACTAACCTTGTTGATATATTTTCTAACTGTGCATTATTTCCAAAAATGTTGCTGCAATACCTTTTTAGTCTATGTATATGGTTACAAAAGGCCATATACAACGATAATTTTACGGTTTTGGTTAACCAATAACTGTATTGTTCTTAAAACACATTACATTATCCTCCATTTTGGCCCAAAAAATATTGTTTACTTAACGTTGGTTCGAGTTTACTGGGGTCCACAGTATGAGGTTCAGATAATTTTTCATTATATTATATTCTTTATATTTGCGAAGAATTTTGTTTGTTTTTGTTTACTTGGTGAAGTGTTTCAATACGAACCATAAATTCAACACTCTATTTGCAACATACTGAAACGAATTAATATTTAATTGTAGACCCACTTTCCGAGTTCAAAAACCATGCAAAAACTTTCAAATATCTTGGATGGCTACCAGCAGCAAAATTTCGTTGATTAAAATATTGAAAAATATACTAGTAAATTAAAAAAACAAGAAATCTGAACATAAGTTCTTTTTTTACAACACATGGTATAATTCACAAAACTTTGTTACCACTTACTCATCATCGTCGTCATCTTCGTCAGAGTCCTCACTCGATGAAAACGGCGTCAATACTCCCTCGAGCTCACTAAGTGGAATTTCCATTTCTTCCAGGTCGATAACTTCAAGCGAGCCATCGTGCATAGGGCCGGCTGCATTGCTAAATCCACAAGTAATCACATGAGAAATTAGACACTCCTCGCAGGAACAATTAGCTTCGTGACATTTCGGACATTCGGTGGGTTCCTGGCAACACCGTGGCACCTCCACTGCATCAACATCCTGCTGTTGCCTATGAAGCGCTACGGCATAGTTTTGACTTTTATCTTCCTGAATACTTTCCACAGTTGGCTCAGTCCCTTCCGTACGTCTCTCATCATTTCTCGCACGAAGCATCAGCATCTTTTTTGCGGCAACACATCTAGGATGTCCGTCAACCACAATTCCAGCTGCAGCTCCGCTTCCCGGAACAACGGTTGTAAGTGCTGCGGCCGGTGGTGGCGGCAAGAAAAACGCCGCTCCTGATTCTTCATCATCGTCGTCTTCGTCATCAGCCGTCAAGTCATCATCATCTTTCGGCTGCTGCTGTTGTTTAATACCCCGTCGGCTTCTTTTGTCTCCAACAAACTCACTCGTTTGTTGTTCTTCTTTGTGCGACGCAGTAGCAAGTATCAAGTGCAAGCGTTGATCGGCTGTTGCTTCATCGTTTCCGCCTTTATTTGAGCCGTCAATACTAGAAGTAGTATCATTTATGAGATATACTCTTGAATCCTTGTAATGCTAAGCTTTATTTATGCTCAGACGCCAATGTGGGTTTTAAGCCTTTCATCTTTTGTAAAATAAATTTAGTAGTCGAAATTTATTTTATATTTTACAAAAATGTTGCTGAACATTAAAACATATTCACGTAATGTGGAATTGTAAATGCATAAATTTTTTCATACGTTAAGAAAAAGAATTTTGGTGCACTGAAAAAAATAGGAGCTGGAAAATGAAATTATTGGTTCTTCAGTTCTTTCAAACAAACTAGTGGCACAAACGGAATCTATTCAAATGGATGTATGCATGCCGAAGATGCAACGGAAAATGTGCTAGCTCACATTAAGGTTTACGAAATCATGTGAACAAAAGGTATTTAACAGATACATTTTCTACAGTATTGCATTGGTTCACGACGGTACAAAATCATTAATGTTAATGAAGCAAATGTTCCAAGTTTCGGTGTCTGGAACGTCATGTATGGGCGGACTCATGTGCTTTCCACAAAACAAAACTTGGTGTTCCACAGAAATTTTATACCTATGCGACAGGCGAAGTCGAAATTTTGAACTGGCTCACCTTCACAAGTACCGTTTAGTTGTCCAAATTTTATGAATAAATACAAATACCCGCCGTAAATGCCAAATCAACCATGTTTATGATTTCAGGAAAACATTGTACATCCATACAACATCTGAGTGTGTATGGCATGAAAAAAGTGAGAACGAATTGCGGATGCTAAACATAATTATTTTGGCGAAAATCGAAGATAAATTATTTTCAATCGTTTGGAGTCCCTGATAACTTGAACCGTAAGAAATAGTTTTCTTGAAGGACCTAGGGCTATCAACACTTTTTTTGTGTAATCATTTCATTATTTGTAGCTAACCTATACTTGTACAACTCTGTAACAGCGGATTAGTTTGTAAGCACGTTATTAATATTTGCAACCGTGGCTGATGTAACGTTTCAGAAAATCCTGCAACAACGTTCTCGTCAGTAGATGTTTATGCTTTATTGAAGTTTGTGATTTTTTCTCGCATCCATGATTTTTCTACATATATAGCGTTACTGAATAGCAATAAAGTTATGATGCATTTGAAAGACTAAAGCTTTATCGTATATTCTTTTGTTCTGCAGATTAATTTCGCTACCCGTGATAGCCTAAAATTATTTTGGCGACGTGAGACGTCTGCATAGCAAAGCATGCCCGTAATAAAATTTACTGGCTGCAATAATTTTTGGTTAAATCCTGGCCAAACGTTTTTTAAAATACAATAAGCGATTACCTAGAAAAAAGAATAATGCAATTTTCAAGAATTATTGTTTCATTACTTTAAGGTCCAATCAATGTGTATGGTTTATTTCGTTACAATCGTTCTGTTTGCATCAAACTAGAGAAAACATTTTAACAACTATTTTTATTATTGGCTTATTTTCTACATTTTACAAAATGCAAATATGGTCCTTGTAAACAATTGATCCACAACTATAGAAACAAAAAGTCAAAAAATACGTATTGTTAGACCAAAGTACTTTCGATGATTTCTTATATTAAAAAAACCCCGAAAATCAACGCAAAATATTTGTTCGTCTCGAAAAAATGTTCAGTTCAACTCGTACAAAAAACAAATGAAATTATGATACAACAATAAAGTTGTAATATAACATGAAAAATGTTTCTTAAGATAGCTCTGTATCACCTTTTAATACAACCGAAAAATGAATTAATTGAATTAACGACATATTGTGTAAATCGTTCAAAATTATACGGAGCCAAATAACAGATTTTATTTTCTAAAAAAGGTTATTCGAATTCATTTTAATATTGTATTTCTTCAGCCTCAGCCTTAGCATTTATTAGACAAACTATTCATGTTTATTGCTTTATTGTTCTTAACCACCGAACAACAGTTTAAAGATCTTTGAAATAATATTTTGCTTTATGACGCTTGGATTTTTGTCACTGCTATTCAAAGTTTTTTAATATTCGCTACGGAATTCACAATATACAAATGGTGATAAACAAATTTTAGACCTGCTAATCAAGTGTTTTATCGATACTGTTTGAAGTACGAATATGGAAAGGGGTATATGACATCTGTTATACATATATGTTTAAATTATGAAACTGTTAAGGAGATAATGCAGTCAAAACATTCATTTTTGACGTTACTATGCGATTGCGCTTCGTTGAAGATGTCTACTTTTAATGAAACATTCTTTCCCATTTAAATGTCATTATTTTCTCTTGGGCGTTTTTCTAAAACGTTACCTCAAATGTTGAGCATTCATAAATAGTTATTTGCCTTGGATGTTGTTCCACGTGCTGCCAAATATTGAGCATATACTTTTTTAAATTACGAACGTTAACCACGTATACGCAGATAACCATTTTTTTAATTTTTGAAACATTTTTCAAAACCCATGTACTACCAATCATTAATCGGGCCGGTACAAAAAAGTTGCATTGAATAATGTCAAAAAACATATGTTTTTGAGGTTCCGGAAAAGGTGCTCTTTAGGGCCACAGAACATATGTCACCAAAAGTGTCGTATACTACTGGTATTGTTTAAAGTCTGACCCGCAGCTCAAAAACGGCAGCTTTGGCAAAAAAGCATAACAGAAAAGGTGTAACCCTCGATGAGAGAGTTTTCCGCTACGAACCATCTATCTCGATATACAAGACCGGATGGCCATATTTAAAAATTATGATTCTTGATCGCGTTGGGACCTATTTTTTCCCGGAAGACGTGGTCGCCGAGTTTAGAGTCTAACAAAAGGGCACAAATGCGCTAAATTTGTGATCAAATAAAAAATTGCTTAAGTCCATCAATCTGGTGGTTAGCAAACATCTCCACAGCTGGACAAAAATTTTTTTTACGATTTTAGCTGATAGCAAAGCTATTGATAGAAACTCCGGTTGCTCTGTTTCAAATATCGTCAGTGGCCAGATTTTTGTAGTTCACTAACCATACCGCAACAGCTTATAGCCGTTCATACAAATTTTGAGGTCCCATTGTACATATAATTTTATACAACACCTTACGATCGTGAGATGGTAGCCTGAGATGGATATTACTTGTTCATATATGAAATAGGTATGAACTGGGCACAAACAGCAAAAAAGAGCAGAGCTAGCGAACACACCGATCCGAACAAATTATGTGAACTTCATAGCACTTATTACAAAAACCAATTAACGAGCGGGTTTTCAAACAGGCATTTACACTTATATACTAGAGTGGATGTGGAGATATTACTATTTGCATGTATTTTGGACCAATGGGCCCATTAAAAATCGTTTTGCCACATGCCCCACATCATATGCAAATCGCGTAGCAAAGCATTATATACAGGCTTACAGAGGCTTATTTGCTGTACAAAATGAGCCCAATTTTACTCAGATATCTAACCCGATTGTCGAGCTACATCAAAAACATTATTTTTGGACCCTTTCGGGACCGGACCCGAGCACATTTGGTCCACTTTTCATGGAAGGTGTCGAAATCGAGCGTCGCGCCCTACTAAAGAATAATACAACAAAGAGAAATTTAGAGCTTTCAAATCAGCTATCGCTCGAATCAATCCGTACAGCCAAAGTTGAGATATGCGTGCAAACCTAAAAACCTAATCAATGACATTGTCACATTTCACCACTGTACAAGCAGGCAAGAATAATTCGCTTAGCTCGTTACACTCAGAATTCTACATAACCGTACGCGCGTTACCTCACTGCTACCTGTTATAATGGTCAAACTATTATAGATAACGTACATAACATAAAATGGAATTGCGGCGGTTGAATGTTTAAAAAAATGTGGAAATACAAGTTTGTGTAGCTTTCGTAAATGTAATAAATACGTCAGCTGCCGCTGTGGTCACTAAATAATAATAGTTGAACACTTTCAACTTAAGAAACTTGATGCTGCGCAGGGACCACGAGGTTTCAATTGTGAAAACTTTCAACTTACGAATTATTCTCCGATCTACGCTTGCGACGTTTGACGTAATCTTCAAGTAAGCGTCGCTGGGATTTAAAAAATTCTAAATCTTCTTTTAAAATCTTCTGCTTCGCTTTAAGAGTTGCCTAAAAATAAACGATGACGGTGAAAACGCGGTAGATGGATCAGTCGGACCTCAGACTATCATTGTTAGCATAGTTGTGCACGACTTATTCTGTGCGCATAATTGTGAAATCACCTCCATCTTTGGACATATTTTTCTTCTTGCAACATACCCAGAAAGAAAAATTGTTAACGGGGACGAAAAATTAACAAGGAATAAGTAAACAACTTCTTACATTGTATTATAGTTGTATTGGAAAATGCTACTTCAGAGTATTCCTTCTATAATTACGACTGCGACGCTGATGCTAAATTCCGATAAAACATTTGGTGTTTAGGGTGTTGGTGAAATATAGTTTTGGAAATATTTTTAATAGTTACTAGAAATCATATAAACATTCACAATGGCTACATTTTAACTGAAAATATATAATGTCGCGAGGATGGGCCAATGTATGACTTTGAACAGTAACACCATAATTGCTCGAACTAGAATACTACGTCGATTACAACAGAGCGCTTGTTCCAAAACTGACAAACGACTAAGGCGGCTATGTTTTCATGCAAACCCGTGTTGCTAAATTAAAAAGTTATTTACGCTAACGATCGCGTAACTGTCTACGACAAATTATCGATGCCACAGCCTAAGATACCGAGATTAAATATATTCGACAGTCCAAAATGCCCCCGGGTTATGCCTCCCACATAGGTATAAAACGTTCTCCATAAATGTCTACACAGAAAATCCCCGATGGATAGCCTAGGGCGAAATCGCGTTAAAATAGACAATAATTTTCTTTCACAACGTTCAACTACTAAAGATTACGTTAATATGCACTGACTTCATTTCACAAATTATATAAATTTATGTTTACTTTTCAGTTCCTACTTGTTCAACATAGCGGCAACCGGATCCGAGATCTCAATTACTATGTCTCATCAAATTTAGAAAAGTTAGCAATCCACATTTCCTGTTTATTGCTATTAAGTGTCGTATTGTCACACTAAGAAAAAAGTCTTTCCCCAAAAAATATAAAAGTATATAACGAGCATTGTTTAATAGCTCGCATTTTAATACATGATGGTCTCAACCATCTCGAAGGAATACAACCATCGAAGGATATTTAATCAAGTTCATACTATTATGTTATGTGGCTAGCCTATTTTAGCACCATTTAGCGGAAGCAAATGAACCGGCTGCAATATCATAAACACCTACACAGATTTGAAGGACGCAGCCTGTAAAATGTCATGTGTCAAAAAATAAGTGACTACACTGCTCTAATATAGCATAGTGTAAATAATCACTGCGAGGGGTTGCCGGAGATATTGTTCTAGAAATTTGCCTATCTGTTAACTAGTCGTCTACAAGATAATCGACCTCATACAGGGTAACTATAAAAATCAACTCGTATATTTCGACTCTAACATTAATATTTAAATTTCGTTGTCGTACTTTATAAAATTTCATTTGCTGGTTGGTAAACCGTTCCAGACAATCGTATGCGCTAAGCCAAATTTCGCGGGCGCCTTGCATTGCCTCGATAAATTGCGGTACTTGAACGGCTAAATCTTGGACGTCGTCAGGCAGCAGTTCCACTGGTATCAAACGCTCCGAAAGATTGTCCAGAGAAATGCTTAAATAAATAATTAAGAGAAACAAATAACAAAAATTAAAGAATTAAGCGATCATACCGATAAATACTTGAAGGTAGGAAGATCCATTGGAGCGCAGCGAGCTATACGTAACTACATGTTGTTATATCGGAAGCCATGGCTGTTGTCGACAAAAAAGTTTCAAGAACCTCGGGAACCCTTAAGATTATTGAAACGAAGAAAACGAAGCGAGGAGTTCCACCTATAGCTTTGCTAGCGGCAAATGTTGCCAAAAATTCTTTTTTGTACGTCTGTGGAGATCATAGCTCTTCACTGTATAGATGGATATACACAATTTTTATTGATCACAGACTGGCTTTGTGCTCTTTTATTAGACACGAAACGCGCCGACCGCGTCTTTCGGGGCAAAATGAACCCCAAAAAAGTCAAAGGTCACATTTTTAATTTGATCATCCGGTATCTATGCTTCGCGACCTGGAGATAGATGCTTCGTAGCCAAAAATAGCTTTTCGCAATTAGCTCACCCAGAGATACAAATTTTGCTGTACATGACTTTTATGTTCGACGACTCTGGGCCGTTATAGGTCCAAGTTTGGTATGTTGGCCCATTTTGCTATAACACCATTTTTGATGGCTTTGTGAAAAGAATCAAAGTAGATGAAGTGATCACTGCAAATGGTGTATAATATATAACACAAGTACCAGATTATTTACCCTTTGTGGTCCGAGTTTGGTTTGTCTACAGCAGTGTTATACGCAATCTTATTAGCTTAATATTTACATAGTTTAATTCGTGAAATTATATCCATTTTGAATTACGAAACATATATGGTACTAAAAAATATCCTGAAAATAATATAATAAATAGTCACAGTAAATTACCCCAAAACCAGCAAATTTTACTTCAAAATGGGTTTTGCAACATTAGAAAATAAATAAAAGTGTCATGAAAAAAACACCTATAAAATGAGCACAGTGTTGTAATAAATTCAACCAAACACATAGATGTCCACTTATATTTTAAATTCTTTTTCAGTGCTGGCTTTATCAAAACAGCATCGTTTCCAGCAACCTAAGAAAAAATTTTTAAGCGCCATTTCAAGCAATACCATTACCACAAAAATGACGTACGTCAAAACCATGATATTTCCAGAGTTAATATCGGAAAATTTTAGCACATCCATTTACATATCTCAACAAAAATGAGTCAGACAAAAATGTGCAGTTCCACAAAAGACGTTTTGCGATTCAAAGAATCCTATTGTAGAAATTGCTGCATACCATTTGACGAAATTTGAACATTTTTAAAGGGCAACTACCCAAAAATCCATAGAAGGGTCGATGAACGAATACAACTCACATTCATGAACAACGTTCATGAACGAATACAACTCACGTTCATGAATCATGAACGTTCATGAAATTATGCAAAACTCCAACAGAATATCTCGATTCATTCCTAGGTCACTTACAAATAAACTGCCCAGAGAGACACCGATAAATATATCAGTGCGCATGCACTGTGTTTTTGCATGCTTTGACCGTTCCGCAATAAGGATTTTATTCCAGCAAAACTTAGTTACATCCCCGATAACTACAGATGAAAGTAATTATAAACGGCTTTTCATAGCTTTTTAATACAAATTGATAAGCAGATACTTGTAAATACCCGTCCAAAACCCTAAGCTCGAATTTATTAAACCTATAAAGTAGGCTCCATCTAACACTCTTAATACCGTAATCCGCATCGAGTCAAACTCAGCAAACAAGAATGCGTTGAGTTTCCGTTCCTCAAATCTAGCAAATGGGCGCTGAAAATGGCTCGAACTCCTATTTGCATTAATTAGGTGCCCCATCGTTCCATGGAATTATAAATATGACAACTTGATTGTACAAGGATGTGTCTGTCTCGTCGTAAGCACTCAATCGGCAAAGAAAACTGTCCTTACTTTAGGAAGCACTACAACGTTCTCCTGTTCTCTAACATATGACATCTCTGACATACGTAACTAAAATCACTGTATTAATTGTGAGCCACCGTTAACGATCCGTGTAAATTCTTATAACAACAGTAAATTCGCCACAGTTACCGGCAAGCACTACAGTGGTCGTGGTCCAATATATAACATAAATAATTCTCTTATGCTGTTACGCACGTTCATAAAATACAACCCGATGTAAAATGTTGCTATGCAATAAATATGACTAATCCGGAATCAAATTCTCGACGCAACAGAAAGGATTTTCAGTTTTCACAAATGCAAATTATGTAACATTATGCAAAATTTGGAATAAAAAATTATGTACTTAAGAAACAAAACTTGTGCTAAATTTTTAAAATCTAGGTATGTATGCCGGGTAATCGCGACAAAGGCTTGCGTTGTTATGCTGGCTAATTACCAGCCCGAGCAGGTCTGAAACCTAATCTTAAACGTTGTTTCCCATTCCAACAAAACGTTTCGGGTCGTGAATAATATAAAAATATTTGAAAAAGACTAAAACACTGTCTGACCTGTAAATGCAGACTAAGCGTCTAGTAATGCTGGGCCTTCTTCTCAATGTTTCAAGCAAATCCTTTAACGAAACTTACTGCACAAGATCAAAAGTTTTGATACGCGGGTGAACTCAAGATAACTCCACAAAGTCAGGCAATTTTTTAATCACCGACATCAAATCGAGAACCCTCGTTAGGGAAAAATACAAAGCGATAACATTCACATACAGAAAACAGGCAAACTCGAAACAAAATATCATTAATTGAACTTGTGTTGGAATCTGGAAATGTACTTTGACAATTTTGCAAAAAAACTCTCTTATAGTTTAGTTCTTAGTGTTCGCGAACACAAATCACTGAATTCAAATTTGACAATGATTTTCTGTAGCAATAAATATGTAATTTTCCTTGAATTCCCGCGACCACAAAACAACTTCACTTCAATCGCAGCAAACGTGTTGGCGAACAGTGTCACGCCGAATTTCCGTTGACCATAAGCATTAAGTAACAATAATTACGCAAATTAAGAGAATACGGTCTTTGGTGGGATCATAGATTTTTTGTCGCATTTGCATAATTAGAATATTTCACATGTGTGTGGCGACATTGGTAGACAATGTTCCATTGGTCAAACTCCGACGACAACTACGGATCCGCAATTCCACAAGTGATATGTCGCAGTTACCTTGCTTCGACTTACCCGATGTACGACAGCATGCTTGGGAGACTAGCCTTCACCAGCGAGTCTTGAAAAAGAACAGATTCAAACAGGTGATGATTGACCAGCTCCCATGAGATTCCGAATCGAATGAGATGCTTTTGTTCCTAAACATTTGACAACGATCGCAAGTAAGTATTATTATTGTTCGCGATAAAACAAACTTTTATGCAGCAAAATTGCTCAAGTTATTAGTGCCACCAAATGCTAGTACACAGCTCTCCAATGAGAAGAATCAAAACTGATCACAAGGCAGCTGCAGTAATATCTCATAGAAAATAGGCGTCGAAGTCGGCGCTTTCATCGAATCTTGTTTAGAGATGCGATTTTGTTTCCACCAAAATGTACATTTCAACAACGATCCAACAGTTTCATACCTTGAAAAATTTCATAACAATTATTGTGACATTCGTTTTGTTTGACTTGATAAGGACAGATATATTGAGCAAATCACAGAACATAGCCAAAATTCGCACGAAGCTTGCTCATATTACTCAAACCTATTGTTATAGACTAAATGTACGACACAATGACCCACAGACATCGTGTCAGAACGGCACCAAAATAACGACTAAAACAGAAAAAATGCTGATCTAATTCTTTCCTACAACTGCTAAGATGGTTGTCAACTATTTACAGCGGCTCACTTATGACATATAATTAGACAAATTTTTGAATAAAATAATATCGCAAATCAAATTAAGTCAATAGTAGCCAAAATATACGTTACTGCTGCACTGCTCCTGCCAGGTTTTGCTGACGCTGACTTCCACTGCTCGCACGCACTTATTGTAACCATTTTTCTTGCATAACTGCAAATATATCATTGATTATAAATACTATTCCTAATCAGTTGAAAAACAACAAAGCAACGAATTTAACTGCCTAGAGGCAAATACACAATTGTTTTTCGCAGCTAAGCCAAAATCTCCAAAACAGTTACTCTTGGTACCCATTTCAACGGTCATTTACAGCTGTACAGTTGGGTGATCTCCTGCGACGGCAACCGAGATGCGGCTGGAAGTAAAATCGCGGCCGTGACAACAATCAACATTAACCACTCGTTGGTCGTATCTGGCTTACCTTATAAAAAAGAAAAGCATTATAATGCAGTATCCACAGTGAGTTCTGTCCAATAAGGCTACATCGAAACAAACATACCAATTCCTGAATGAATGGATACATATTTTTCGCGCTGCGTTGGAATTCGACGAAACTCCGAACCATTGATTTGAGGAAATGTTTTGCCTGTTCGCGTGAGATCCCGCTGTAGTCTAGAACGGAATACGAAACCACAAATAGTAAAAAACAGAAGATGGAACGAAACTAGTAAAGGTGTTTTTAGCACATTTTAAAAATGGAATCGTACTTTAGTTTTGTCCACCAACGACCAAATAGACGAAAACATAAAATATTTATAAACAACAATAAAATAGCTTTGCGTACTGCATGCATAACATACTAATACAAATCTATCACAATCTGTTACATCGAGAATAGACGCGTTCTAGCGCTATACGCAAAACCGAAATGAAAATGCCAAAATTGGACACTTTTGTAATCAAAATTTAGCATTTATAAAGGCCTACAGCGTCGCGGTCAAGGAAACACACACCTTACGAAGGTTTAACGCGTTTAACATAACTGCACAAACATATAGGCCAGACGTTCAACCACAACATCCAGGAAACTCAGTTGAAAGTTTAATGTTTCACCGCTTGGTAAGGGGTATTTTTTAAATTTTGGCTTACGGTAAAAACGGATGTTTTGAATAATGAATCACTCGATGAGAGGATACTATATAATTGGTCCCCAATTTTAGATCCTATGTCCATGAGAAGTTATAATTTAAAATATCAGAGGCTCCAAACCAGAAAGTTTCCAATTATTCATGTCGGTTTTGTTAGGACTAAGACACGGAATATATTGGTACTACGCAAATGCAGAGCTAGGTGCACAATTACCGGTTTCTTTAAAGTGAGGGTGAAGGGCAGTAGCATTTTTCGGTGCCCTAGCAAAAATCCACTACGTTCTGATGATCGTCCTAGTCCTTACAAGAAACTGTTATACAAAACTCAACATTAGTGCATATATTTCGATTACTTATGCCAAAATGCTAGTTAGGCCTACAATAATAAGCATTTTTAGTGTTCATACAATAAATATATGAATACTTGGAAAATACAAAAAAACGTAATTATAAAACCCACAGTTGACCTGGAGAGTAGGATTGCAACCACAGGTACTTTCAGTTCCCCAAGCAGGGACCCCGGCTACAAGCCCCAGGTAAGATTTTGGTCCTGCGGATAGGCCAGGCATTAGATACCGGCACTTACGACTTCCGCCATCGCCAGATGTACGACCTTCGGTACCGGCAATTACTGGCTCGTTACTACTTGACGCTGCATGGCTTTCATGTTTTTGGTCCGGCCGCGCTGGTCCATCGCCGCCATGATCTCCAAGCGAATTAATGCCGTTTTCGACAATTGACGACTGAGACGACTCTGGAATTCCACACTTGTCGGGTGACACGAGTAGTTGAAGCAGCGCAACGTTAAGCTCCATTACGTACTCGCGGCCCTGACTTTCGAGCCTTTGATATAGTTGATGCGGATCCCGACAGCATAACCTGAATAAACAAACCGCACCCTGCAGAAATGATTCTTTGAAAAAATAATAGGTTAACTGCCATATGAACTATAGATTTTTAATTTGTTTGTAGCTCGCCAAAGCTTTGGTCAGTGCCTTTCAGCTTAACTTCTTCGAACAATTATTTGCACAAAAAACGGTAATTCGATATTTTATGGCCGCTTCGAAGTATTTTTATTTTGATACACTAATCTGCCCTCCTCACGGTGTAGGGATGTGAGGTCCCTAGAATTTCGAGCTTCCCAGAATTTCACTGCTTCCCTGGTAAAATTTGGCTTCTCAAAGTCACTTCTCCAGCTACTCTAACTATTTCGAGGTTATATCAAAAATAATTATTTTAACAAAAACAGGTATATCAAAACTTAATATTACTGTCCTCTATTTCGCCAATCATGATAAATTCGTGCGATGAAATAAAAGGAGCAAGAAAATAATAAATATGTAGCAACAACAACAAAACACATGTTATAATACATAACAAAAAGGATTATAAGACAATGGTTAACCTGTAGGGAGCACACACCTCAAAGCCCCGAGGTACTATTTTTACCCTATGGATAGGACCGCTACTTGGTTATAAAACGTTGGTCTGCGACTGAGTATCTATTTTATCAAAATCTATAAGATACTCATACAGATATGAAATTGACATTATATGCTTATCATCATTACGAATCTATGATTACATATAAATTTTTCCAATACAAATAAAAACATCGAAGATTGCATTGATTTAATGACAAAATTATGATACCTTTCCCTGGCTGAAAATCTCACATCTCCTCGCTCGTATAGGAGTACGATTGAGACCATGGCGGAAGCTACCGTTTATACCGCTATGTATACAGATTAACTGGCGAAGTTATCTCGAATTTTCACACTTCAAAACGTATGTATTTGCTAACGTTCAATACAACTTACTACTGGTCAAGTATTATACATGCCATATTATAACTAAAGCTATTCTGATAGTCGATTATTATCCGTCGAGTTCATTATAAGCAATATAATACATATATACATGTTGGTTATACCACCAGGCAAAGCATAACTCTGGATTATTATGGATTTGAATTAAACGATTATAATAATTGTCCGTCAGATACCGAGCGGAAGTTCCCCAATAACCGCACTAATAACTAGTCAGTCCTGTTATCAACTTAAAGTTACTCACTTGTGCACGAGTTCAGCAAGTTTGGACACATCAAACACTTTGCCTTTTCCTGTTAGACCTTCTGAAGTAAAACAAAACCAAGTATAACAACAAATGCTGCAACGTTACTGCCGATCCTGACGCGGCCTAGCTCTCAGCCACATAAATAATGAACCACCACAAAACGAACAAATATATGGTTATTGAAAGCTGCCTTATTTTTCCGAGATGACACGAGAATCATAAAATTGAGAGATATATATCCAACACCACAGACTTATTAAGCAGTGGAATCAAAATTTGCCTGTTTTGTTTATAACAACTTGTCTTTATCCCAACTAGTAGCATCCAAATTCACGTTAGTATAGCCAGCCAATCTACGCTTTTGACAATGTATTCAGCCTCACCCCCGTTTTCATCTTATGTATCTCACATTAATAAAGTTTCAAATTTATCATCCGATTTTCTATTCGGCTATTTGGTTTTAAATTAAAATCACCGCACCTGTTTGAAAATACACCGCTTTAACTTGCTAACGTGATGGGAAATGCTTTTTGTTTGCAGTTTTAGCAGCGCATTTAGTAATTTCCTCACTAAAATATTGAATACATACAAGGCAGTGAACCCGCGTGAAATGCATTGTTATTTATGACTTTGGGATCAAAATCGTCTTGTCACTCACTAAGATATCGGAAACAAGTTGAACAGCGTGCCCTTGGAAACGTACATGGATCTGTATGAATGGTCTTTAGATTTGTAACTAGCATCCCGCAAACGATGATGAAACAAAGTTTGTGCAATTACATCTATGGTTGTCGTTGTCATTATGTATAAACACCTGTAACACGTTTCGTGTCTGATGTATATACCGTCCTAAACCTTTGGAACCTCTAAAGCCTTATAATACTGGTCTGATAGGAGTTAAGGAGCACGGCCATCGTGTTTTGTGTATAATAAAGCCCATAACGCAGCTAAGCCGCATACAACAACGTATAACCAAATAAGTGACGATAGACTAAATTCATTCGCTAAATCGGGCTCTCAGGAGGTCGCCGTTTATCGCCTTGAACATCCTTGAAAAGGTATAGTACAGTGAGTTCATAGACTGTAAAAATCTTGAACCCGTTGAAAAGATAGAATACAGTCAGTCTAGTTGACTTTAAGGGTAAATTACAAAACCATCGAACGCATTTTGATTTATAACCTTAAACACATTCGTTCCAAGATGCTTATTTTAGCGACTGGATGACAATTCAGGTTTGCGGAACGGGATTCGCCCGATTTGCTTGTTTTCAATATTGTAATGATTGAAATAGCTATAAAAGGACGTCATAAAATATGGCTAAAATCTTCTTTCACGTGGGTTAGATCGTTTGACGTTTTACTTATTTTCAATATTATCGTAAATGAAACTAGTAACTCTGTCGATATTGCAGAACGTAATGAAGCATAGGTACACCTACGCCTTCTGTGTGCACAACCAATGGGTTCTCGATAGCATACGTCGATATACTATACGTAGATATCACACAATACCGCACAAGTTAGAACAAAACTAGCACCGGCAATAAGTTTCCCATGTCCCAAAAACCCCAAGTGCAAGCTATTCGCAACGTAACAGGGCATAAAATTAGGAATTTTGGGTCGATGAGAAATGGCGGCGCCATACACCCGTACCTATAGAACCATGGATCGCAGAGCAAAATCAACACCAGCAATGAGTTTACAATGAACGAAAACACACAAGTTAAACTTTTCAGAAGCCATGCACGTAATAACAAATTTTCGAATTTTGGGTCGATGAACTACGGGGGTGCCATATTTCAAACCCCATAACTCCAGAATCGGAGCCTTAATCGAAAAACAAAAAAGAGACATCGGCATTTATCATTTTACTATGAAATAATACAAATCATAGAAAAAAAATTCGAAAGTTAAGATAACAATAACCTTGCTTCCATAAAGAGTAGTAAAATGGAGTAAAAAACCCTCATTTTGACCTCTGACCCCGAACCGTGGAGGCGCCAAACCCTCGTACCCATGGAACCAAGGGCCGCAGAGTAAAACCAACACCGGCAATGAGTTTTCCATGCCCGAAAACGCAGAAGTGAAACTTATCAACCACCCAAGACGTGAGAACCAATTTTCAAATTTTGGGTCGAGGATCCATTGGGGCGCCATACCCCCATATCTCAAACGACATAAATCCAGAACTGGAGCCTTAATCGAAAAAAGTGGCACCGACATTTTTCATTTTACTATGAAATAAAACCACCCAGAGAAAAAATTCGAAAGTTAAAATAAAAATAACGTTGCTTCCGTGAAGGGTACTACAATGGGGTAAAATGGGGCAAAAAAACATACATTTTGACCCCTGACCCCGGAACCAGACGCAAATTAAAACACTCTCGGGGATGTGCACGATAAATCGACTATGCCAGTTCGAATGACCCCAGGTCATGAAAATCGGTTAAGTCGTTCCCGGAATTTAAAAGATTTCACCCCTGCAACACACAATCTTTACTACGTTTCGCTACGTTCTGACGACATTAACGGGGTTATGTGTCCGACTTGTTTTAAATATTTTAGTGAGTGAAATAACAAAAGACATTGTTAGAACTGAAAAAAAAAAACGTTTTTCATTTTAAAACAAACACAAGTAATTATTGCTCAAACAAGTATAATTTTACAAGCTGGTTTTTACAATGAAGCTAAACATAGTTTTCAAATTTTATAAAGGATTTCTTTTTCCAAATCTCGGTTAAGGAGATTTTTCTAACTTGTTTTTAATATTTCCCTAAGCTAATTAACTTTTAATACATACATAAGTAAAAGTTTTTCTAGAAGAAACCTACAGTTTTAAAATATTCCAATTATATTAGGAGTGCTAGATACGAAATACCATATTTTTAAGCATTTTAGTTAAAAGAAATTAGAAACGTTTAGCCCAATTTTATGAATATAGAATACAACGTAGCCAGCCATATGGTGTTCAGACAGTCACCAGAGTACCGAAATTAACTTCCTATATTCACCGATGGAGGTATATAGCATAAAGGGTGCTAGGTACAAAATGGATTTTTTAGTCATTTTGGGCGCTAGTCCTCGCAGGAGTGTTTAATCCAACTCTTGAGACATAGAATAGTACTAATCCTGCCCAAATGATGTTAAGACAGCCAAGTCACCCTAGTGCCGGAATTAACTACTTATAATCATTGCAGAAGGTATGTCGCATATTAGGCGTGTTGGGTACGGAATATTGGATTTTTAACCATTATGGAACCCTAGGAAGAGTGCTTAGTACATTTTTAGTCATAAAATAGCACTTAACCTTCCAAAATGGGGCTCAGGCTGTCACCGTAGTACCGAAATTAACTTCTTATGTTCACTGCGGAAGATTTATAGCATGGGCGATAGGTAGAAGAATTTGGATTTGTATGCATTTTTGAGGTCTCAGAAGAGCGTTTAGCATAATTTTAGGGATACAGAATAGCACTTAGCATGCCGAAATGGTGATAATACAAACGCCCTAGTGCCGAAATTACGTTCATGTATTTGTAATATCGACGTGACGCTGCTGCACTGCGCACTTCCCAGACGCAATGCCCATACGACCCCGGCTATCGTGACTTCAAGGGCGGACCTGATGGGTTTCAATCACGCGAATGTCTTTTCCCACGCGAGTCAGGCCCAAGAAATGACGGAGCTTAGCAAGCCGCAGGAGCGCTTCACAGGATGTGTTCTGATCCTGCCGGACGGGTTGCGCACGTAGTCTACGAGGTACTACCTTTGAGGTCCCCAGGGAGGTCGGCTCCGTCACCTGCTCACAGGCCAAAGAGACCGTACCACTATTCCCTCTCCACGTCTAACCCGGGAAGTATCAAATTCTTTCTAACTTTCTAAAAATGGGCAATTATTTGGTTTTGTTTTAGCCAGTGGCCCCCACTAGGGTCCGACAAATCCCTAGACGTTTAACGTCGGATCCGCGCGTATCTAATTTCCTAGTTTGGGTGCTCAGCGTGAGTCTAACATTTTCTTTTCTAATGAGTCGCACCAGTCGTACCTATACAACAACAATGATTGATAAACTAATTTGTAATCGGCGAGTCACGCTCAGGTTTGCTTCTTCGGTGCGCGTGTCAAACCTGAACGTGGGTCGTCGATCGGGGTGACGGATTTCAAACCCCTTCAATTCCTATCGCTACAGTGGGTCAACAAAACACTTACACAATTCGGGTTTTCAGCGAGCATTTATTGATGAGTTACACAAAAATTTACGGGTACGCGGACAGATACATATTGTACGGGCAGATACAATAGCGTTATGTCACATTTATAGCACGCTAATACGTAATAAGCAGAGCATCGGTTGGGGGAGGGTTGCGGAGTCATCGCCTTTTTCATGGAACTCTCACAGCTGGGTCAAAACACGGCATATACTGTGAAGCCTTATCTTATGACAGCTGCGCTTACCTTACTCATGGAAAACAGTAGTGGGGGAAGTTAAAATTAGTACTAATGGGGCTAAGGCTAGTTATCGACATAATAAAGGCGCCATCGAAATAACTAGTGGCTTAGAGCTATGCTTGATGACAATGTTGGGTACTCCGATACACAATGGGTTCAGGTAAGCGAAAGGCGGAACGAGGCGGGGATACGGGGATGAGCGTGCAACGGGACGTTTGCGAGACTTCATCTTGCTCATGCAAATCACAAAGTATGGTACATAATGATCAGGTGTTTAAATTCGCAATTAGTAGCGATGCGGTTAACTTATGACAACACAACACAATAATGGATACAACAATGCTTGAGGATATCATGACAAGAGTATGCAATATTCCTTGGTACGACTCCTAAGTGTTTTTCTAAGTGTGCGACAACGGTGTGATTTTCGGCCTACTCGCATACATACATACACAGTTAGTGTGACCATGTAAAGTCGGTGACGAAACTCCCAATTAGGCAGACTAATTTTGATGCTTACTTTCTACGCAATTATTTTGGCAAACACAAAGAAATTGAGATCCTAAGTATACTTAATTTTCGATCCATGTCATTACAAAAACAGACGTTTCAACTACGCCAACTCGAGTTACAACAGCAGGGAAAAGGAACGATTGGGCGGGCTTGCCCTTCGAGCAGCTTACGGGTCCCGGTAGAATGAAGTCGGGACAGAAATTTTGAGCTTTTCCTAAAGAAATTTTGGGCTCAATTTACCATACGGGTAGTGCCCATGATTTTAACTAAAATAGATACGATTGGTGGCGAGACCTCACAGGCCATCGGCATGTCCCGAATAATACTAAAACCTACTTGGATGTGACTTGGAAAACGTTCCCAAAAACGAGCTCAATTTGGTACTAAAATTTAACTGTTATTTCAAGCCATTTCTGCTCGACGAAGCGAGACGGAAAACGGAGACCCCGGTTGATAGGACAACCGTAGCCAATTTTACTCTCTGTGGTGCACTCGGTTTGAGCCTTTAAGTCGTTCGATTCATAGTTTCTGTTCCAAATTTTGGGTAGAATCCGGCTAAGGCTGGGAAGGACCTTTGATTTCTAACAACTCATTATTTTGCCAGCCTTTCTCTACTAAATTTTACCTGGCGGCTGGGCTTGACCTCACGTATTGATTTTCTAGGACCGGGTCAACGGTCCTCACAAAAATTTGGTCGGTCGGGCCGAGACCCGATAGACCCGACGTCGCATCTTGCGACGTCGTCAATTTTACTTCTCTAAAACTTTGCCACGGCTAACAAATTTACCAACTCTGGTAAATTTGATACTGCTGCTGCGGTGGCAGCGTATATGAATTTCGCGGCTACGCTACAGTCGAGCTGCATTGATGATAATACTCAAGGGAGGAAAACTAAACTGTAAAGTCAGAAACCTAGAAAATGTGTGCAAAAGCAAGACCAATATCTATCTGTAAAACTACCTAGACTGAGGGGAAATCTATGAATCTAACGAAAAACCTGAGCGGCTTTTGCCCTGCTCGGGTTTAAATTTATTATAACTTTTGACCGAGCCACGGCTTTGCCGGGCTTAATATCTCAAAAGGGAGGCCTAAAGGGCCTCCATTTGTACAGTAAAAATCATCGAGATTCCTGGAGAGAATTTTCATTTAAGAACATTTCCAACTTGGGTGGGGGCGGACCCCTGTCGGATCGTCGGGTTTGCGATTCCGACTTGCCAATGCTAAGTTTTAAGGAGGTGTCCGGTGGCGGACATTCCTACGAAGAAACAGCGAAGGTTCCAATCAAATTCCTGGAGTGGTTCTAGACATATTTTGATTTTAATCTTGATTCTACATTTTTGGTGGGGTTTGGTCTCTTCAGGGCCGTCGGGTTTGCATTTCCGGGGCGAAATCAACGGATCTTAGAGTCCTATTCATTAGCGGACACTGTCACGAAGAAACTGCCAAAGTTTGAGTAAAGTTCCTGGAGTAGATCCTAAGATAATTAAATTTTCATATTTTGCTGGGAACACGCTCCTTTTGGGTCATCGGGTTTATGTTCCCGATGTGGTATTTAAAGTTTTAAATGCTAAATCGATAGCTCGGATCCTCCTCGAGATCCGGGTAGAATTTCGACCAAATTCCTGGGACAGTTCTCTAGATAAACTGAATTTCCTATTCTAGCAGGGGCGAGCCGTCACGCTCACGGGACATCATGTCGGTGTAAAATTTCGGCTTGCAACGCTGCCTACAGCGCTATTGACTTATTAACGAAGCTTAATCAGGTTTTGTTCACGTAAAACGATCCGCAAATATCAAATAAATCCAATCAACGAAACCATAACAGCTGGACAGACTCTTGTCCAGGTAAAATCGTAAAACGCATAAGGTAGAGAATCATGATCTTGAAAGCTATCTTTGGCAAATCCTAAATAAATCGGGCTCATTCGTGTATGACCGTGGATGATTCGGAGTTCAACTAATACGTTCCAATCAAAATGAAGTTTATTTAGCCTCGGTCAGCTCAAGTAATGTCGTCCTAATTCTTAACTCATCTCAGGGAATCATGTAAAATTTGTCTAGACGCGAGTGTCGCGTTTGTTTGTATCCTAACTCATTGACCGAGGGAGGTCCAGTATGACTTCGGCTACCTAATCACGTTATATGGGGCCGGCTGCGGTTACACGTCTGCGGAGCAAGCTAGGACGGACAAGCCTACCACGTAAATAGAAGTATGGACAGGGGAGGCTACAATAATGCTCATCGAAACGGTGTTCAATCTTCCGGCCTAATCATCATACGTTCAACCCTACCAACCTAACACTATCAAGGCTCAACTAGGCTCCTTCACCTCCCTGTCCACACTTACATGTTTGATCCCTATCGGTCATCGTCCATCGCTTCGGCATCCAATCGCAAGACCAGAACGCAAAACCATAAAGCCAAAGAAAATAAAAGCCTGTCGCAGTAAGTCGTTACCAATGAAAACAAGCGCCAGAGCCGGTCTGCAAAACGACCGAACTCTGCGCTGCCGAAGTCACACTGAACGCTAATTTGTTTGTGCAGTTCTGCTTTTATACTCGGGCTTTCGAAATTTCAAATTTTTGAAGTCTTGTCGGTTAAAGTGCTTATTCAGCACTTTTCTTCGATTTTCTGATCTAATGTGACCGAATTAAATCAACTTTCTTATCGGCCACATTCCGATCATATTTCCGAAGTTTTGGGGCCGAATTTATTATAGAACCTTACTTAATTTAGCTGATTTACGACTTTGTTTATTTCGTCTTAATATTAAATTGAATATGAAAGCTTCTAAAGACTCACAAAATTATAGTAAAACGCTATACTAAACATAGGCCAATTTAGCAATATATATACGAGACCAAGCTGGACTGTCAGTGTCAGCTTTGTGCTACTAGGATATTGCTTCTACACGGGGGTCATTCCGACCACTCTCATATAAGCTACAATTCAAGTTTGTTTGCTCAAAACAGCGGCACCCACTTTGGATATAAACATTAATTTAAAACGAAGTATACAGAAAACTTTTCAAGGCTACTACCAACGTCTGAATTTTATACAAATACCTGCTTGTTTGCTTAATGAGACAAATACTCCATTCTAGCAGCGACCGAGCAGGTCCCGATATTAACTTAATATTAAGCTGCGACAGAACCACCACTGATAAGAAGTCTCTACCACTACCGCTGTATCCGATATAAACTCTATATTAAATTCATATAAAACTTATTTGTTGACTTAATAAACGTGCAAAAACGGCCAACAATGCCGAGCGTCCACATTAAACTAGCAGACCGAGCCATATAACTATAGTGTTCCCTCGTAACTTATTTACTCGAAAGACGGTGGTACATTCAGCAATGAAGAAACTAAATTCAAAACTCTTAGTTTAATTTGTGTAGTTGTTTCCTATAGACATACATGTATATACCAATTTATAGACGTATTTATTTAGAAGATGTGGCTTGGGTAAACAGAAGAAATGAAGCAAGGGCAAAGGGGTAGAGAGAGGGTGGGGGTTTCCGAGGGATGGCCTGAGTGCCAAACGGAACACGGATTCGGACTCAGTATGTCCGTCCGGTTGAGATGATATGTGACAGGACCGTATTCGGTCTTCAGGGGGGAAAATAGACTCCTGGGGGAGGGTCCATGCCAAATTTTCCAAAAATCGGGGCGTTTAAACGGTTCCCCTGGGTTCGGGGGACACTTTTCTGGGGTGTTTTATATAGTTTTGGATTCGTCTCGACACGGGGAATCTAATGAGGGGTGACATGCCTGTCGGGGCGTTACTTTTGACATCGCTCTATGGAGTACCTAAAAGTGGGCGCATCTTGACCCGTCCGGGCTCAAATGAAAGCCTCGGGTCTGGGGATTCTCACGATACCACTCACACGGTTCTCTGTCCATAATTCGTCGGATTATTTAATTAAATGCATTTTACCAGCTTACTTATATACTAATTTGTCCCTAAGTCCGTGGATCCGGGTCGGATTTCCACGAAACCGGTCTCATTAGAAAGACCGTAAAATTTCCTACAAGAAATGTTGAGTACAAAATTTTCGAATTCTCATCGGTTCCGGAGTTATGGACCGGAGCCGATATTTTCGACACCAAATTCCCTTAAATTTTCATTTTAAATTTTGTTTTATCTTACTGAATTGTGCAGTGACAATGATAACATTGAACACTGGGAAACTTGATACTTTCGGTTTACACTTATATTTTTTCAGAAAATTTGTCGATTGCTGTTCGCTTTCGGGCGGACAGCCACATTTTTTGTAGTCCTCATTCGTGAGGACGGTCGTGACGGGAGTCCGTCACGGCCAGTAATTCCTATAAAAATTTGCAACTCGTTTTGAGGTCCTACCGCTCGGGGTAGGGCAATTCCTACGTAGATGCTCAGTCTGGGTTCGGCGAGGGAGTCGTACCGTCCTTAAATTCCCTGCAAATAGAGCATGGCAAGGGTTCACCATGCTCACGTTCTGTGCCTATAAAACATCAGTTTAGGTGCGTGAAAATTCCCTACAATCCCTGCTAAAAACACGTTAAACACTTTACACTCCTCTGATCATACTTCCAGCCTAAAATTCATCAAAAATAACGACAAAGTACGGCAAACGGTATACATAAATTCCTGGCCAAACAAAGGCGCTTTTATGGCCTGACCAGTTGAATAACATAGTACAATCATGGTACAAAATAAGCATTATACGGTATACAATGACAATATGGCCGCCTACTATACAACGAACGGCATAAATATGGTACAACATTTAGACATATGCATATCCAGTTAACGATTTATCCCAATCAGTCTGATAGCTTAGGTACCTGAAAATGCATGTGAACAACAATAACGGTTTCACTGATACACGGCTATGTAATACAAGCATGGTAACATATCGAAAATGTGCCTTTATGGCCATCAAACGAATAGCAATAACAATGATAACGATACGTAACTCAAATATATATACATATATACGATGATGCCTTTATGGCCAATGATACGACATAAGAATCATGATATTGTCACTAGGTACATATATCGAGGCGTGCCATCGGGGCACTACAACAGATGGATACTAAGAACTGTATAAACGGTTATGATTTCTCGACAAATATCCATCCCTAAAATAACTATAACGATACCCATTTCGATCAAAACGACGTCGGCGGTGCAGGCCGAAATACTGAAATACAAGTCGGTTACATAGCGGGACTCTTTGGATCAGATTATTCCATTTACTTATATATATATCGTTATAAATGGTGCGATTGAAATTGTTCCACTTACATACGTATATACTCTGATTTTGATTCTGTTCCACTTTTCTACGTATATATCCGATGATTTCCGATCGATCGTAATTATGTGCTTACATAACCTTATTGCTCTTGCGAGTTATTTCAATTATTAATTTACGTATATACTGCGGTTCAGGATTTGTGCCAGTTGGGCGATCTTCTATGAGGTGACAACAGGGTTTCACGGTTAATGGATCTATATAGAGGAGCTCAATTTACATATTTGTTTGCGTTCAGAGGAGGTTAACTGGTTCTGCTTACATAAATGTGCGTATTATAGGGCGAAGGTGGGTTCCGTACCCTTTTGGGCTGTTCCTGTCAAGTGTTCCGGGTTGGGGAGAAACTGGTGACAGAATTCAGAAATGTTGACCACTGTACACGTGGTCATGATTATTGGGGAACTCGATTAAATGTTGACCATTACGCTATGGTCGGGATTTTTAGTAGTCGAATAAATGTTGTCCATTACACTGTGGACAGGATTTTTTGTAGTCGAATAAATGTTGTCCATTACACTGTGGACAGGATTTTTTGTATTCGGAAAAATGTTGTCCATTATACTGTGGACGGGATTTTTTGTATTCGGAAAAAATGTTGTCCATTATACTGTGGACATAATTATTGGTGGTCGGAAAAATGTTGACCATGGCACTGTGGTCAGATTTATTTTTGTTCGAAAAAATGTTAACCATTGGGTGTGGTCAGATTTATTTTTGTTCGAAAAAAATGTTAACCATTGGGTGTGGTCAGATTTATTTTTGTTCGAAAAAATGTTAACCATTGGGTGTGGTCAGATTTATTTTAAATGTTGACCATTATCGTGTGGTCAGGATTTTCGTAAAAGTTGACCATTGCTATGTGGTCAAGATTATGGATTTTCGATAAAAGTTGGCCATTAGGCTGTGGTCAGGATTATCCACCTCGTAACGATCCGTAAGGATCTGTTACATCTCTTATAAGAGAACAAGAACATTTTTGAATTTCATCCTACATCTCAAGATACGGAAGATCAGAAATAATGAAAAAATATTTTTCTAATTTGCCCATATTATATGTTGAACATATGTACAAATATATTTATCTACACCAAAATATAATCTAAAATCTATAAAAATATCTACACCTCGAAATAAGTCCAGCCCATTTTCCATTGAATTTTGCCAGATGTCTAAACCATAGCTCGAGACGGCGTCAAAATATTTTAGATCTGACAAGTTTGCTCACTATAACACTACCTCGGAACGCATAGAATGTTACCTTATTAGTACGTTAAAATTACGTGGTTAACAAGTTACGACTGTATGAAAAAAGAAAAAGACGTAAACACGATGAACAATTTTCAAAAACCCCATTTGTGGTATTTAAGTAACCCGTCACCGAATCCGGTCAAACAAGGTACAGTTCGACTCCTTAACCCAAGTAAGTCTACATCAACAACACCAGTACCTAAAACCACATCCTGGAAAACTATAACCCAAAAACATCCAAAAAATTATTACTCTGACATTACATTATATAGTAAATACTCGGGAAGCAAATCGAGCCAGGGTTCTCTCTGAAAAACCACAAAAGATAATTGGGAAACATCGCTATATATAGTTTCTTCTCGGCAGCCTCGAGAGTCGAAATATTGTTATATGGCTTCGCTTCGAATAAAATAAGAGAAATACAAAATTCATTGATATAGAATCTTGCCACTTGGCTAGTAAGGAGAATACGAGACCATTCACATAATAATAACCAGTATATATATATCAGTTCTGTCTGTCAGATGAATTCTCAAAACAGATTTTCCGGATTCAAATAATACATTATCCAGATATTTTAATTGACGGCATTTTTTCAGCTACAATAACCCATTATTTTATTCAAGCGTTAAATACCAACAGATTAGTATGAAGAGGGTGATTAGTCATCCTGTGTTACCAAAAATATAGCTGCACATTATGCATCCCTACTTATATGGACTACATAGTCTTGTTTGATTCTACTATAAACTCGACTAACTTTTCTATACCAAGCTTCTTAAAGACATTTGACTCAACGATGATGCAAAGAACCTTATCATCAATGATTTGAGAGCCTTACATCTGCATATTATGTGTTCTGCGTTATTGGGCTCACCACAGACTCTAAATAAAGATGTGTCTGACAAGCTTAAATGACGCATGTGATACTTAAGACCACAGTGTCCAGTTATCGCGCGAATTATTTAACAAAATCTTGACGATTTGAGCTTGAGAATTTAACTACTCCAATTTTTAGTTTTGGCGGAAAAATCCTTGTATGTTTACAATCTGCCCCGGCAAACCACCTATCATTAAATTTGCTGCAAACGCTTATGGACCCAAATGCTAAAAAATACTTTTATCAGCATATAAATACAAAATAACCATCGTCATGTGTAATCATGCTGCAGCATGCGAAGAAGAATGAAAATACTAACAGCTATAAGAATTCGCTGAAATTAATACCTTGTTCAACGTACCTCGATTCACCAATTTGTCGCGATACATCTGTCGAACTGCGTGACGCAATCGCACCCAGCCCTTTTGCAAGTCGTGTGCAGTTTCTTCATTGTCCTGTGCCGTTGGCGAGCAGCGCCTGCAAAGATTGTTAAAATATTTCAAACAACACATAAACTCACACACTCATTCTTCCATTCTTTATAATTTTCATACTAACTGTGACCCAAAAAACAGAAAAATTTATCGTGATAAACCAAGACAACATATCGATTGTATTTATAAGAAAAAAACTGGTGTTATAAAGTTAAAAATTGAAGTCGATGACAGGATACTTTCACTGTGTGTAACTTCAAATGTTTTTGTCATAGGACCTATATAAAATGTCTCAACAGCATTGGTTTCTCGATTCGCCGAAAACTGTGCCACGGAAGCACGAATCGGAGAACCCAGTTTCTGAGTATTGGGCGTTATATTAAAAAAATTTCAATGTTTTAACGTAAAAAAACTTAAATAGTTAATAAGTCACTTCAGATAATCGGCCTAAAACGTCTCGGGTTTAGAGGTTCGAAGCATTTTTCAAACAAATTTTTGCGTAATTCAGCAAACCTGCAGCATCGGAGTGGAATGTTATAAAATAATGGAACTGGAGGCGTTTTACTGTGGGATCACGGGAGTCAAACCAGGGTAAAAGAGCATGGGTATTTAATAATGAGAACCGAAAAATTAAAAGAAAATATGTCAAGTACCTCCCCCCACTGAACCCAAATATAGAGAAGTCGGCAGAACATACAAATGCCTTTTTATTTTACGTGCTTTGCAGCGGTAACAACACCATTATAAATAACAAGCACTTACTACTCTCTGATTATTCCTGGACAGGAACAAATAAATGACCGTTGAAATACCATTTTTCCAGGACACCATTAAAATAAATCTAAGTTTCTCACTAACTTACCCCCGATGAGCGCAGGCCTGGCACTGACAACGAATATGCGTTTTATTTGGCATAGTTGAAGCCGCTGTGGAATCGGTAAATTTCGCCGGGTTGGAAGCAGTCATTGTATTTTGGTACAAAGAATAATTTTTCAAAAATACCACCCTGAAATCAATCAGGTACATCAAAAATTTTAATAAATGCACTCTTAATGTTTCATATAATCAGTAGTATGTTCTGCTGAAAGTTTTCACGAGACAGGACTTATTAAAGAGGAGCACAAACTCTGTGAAAAGCAAACATTAATAATACCAGTTACTCGCGCAGCAAGGCGAAACAAACCTGAGTGCAGTTTGTCTGCGTTCAGTGAGCGTTTTATGTTCCAAACTGGGCTTCCGGAACCGCTTTAAAGTCCCAGAAAGACATACACCCGCAGTATATATATTAAGGACAACCCTACCGACTTTTCATAACATATCAGCGGACTCCTCCTTACTGCCAAAATTAAACCCGGGGGCTCCTCACTGGGAACGTGGGGGAGGTTAAAGCACATTGAGCGATTCGCTCCAGTTTATATAAGAGAGAGAATATCCCAGCTAAACTGGCAGGTGTGAGCATAAAGCATCGTAACTGTCAAGACGTCAAATGTATGTGGTTAAACCATTGTAATTGTACATATATAGAGAAGGGAACAATTTTAGCGATTTTCAGGATGCAGAGCAAAATTTGAGGATTGTTACTTAAATTAGAGCAATATTCACATATTTCTATTAGACGAACGAAAAATTATTTCTTAATCCTGCAGGAACTTACCAAGCGACATAAACTGAAAGAACAACCGTGAAGGCCCATATAACACCTAGGAACCCATTGTCGCCGCATTTCCAGAAGCCAGATTAAACCCGAAGAACCAATTTGCTTTTCCTTACATGTTCAAAAACACGAAATTTTTTGAAATTTAAAAATCACAACTTTGAAGAAAAGTCTAACTTTGATTGCAATTTTTTGTAGGTTACAGATGCCTCTAATGGCTTGTTTTCAACGCATACAGGCACAGAGAAAATATATAGACCAATGTTAGCACTCTAAATACAGCTGAATTGAAAAAAATACCAAAATTGGACAATTTTTATTCATACAATTCTGGCTAGTCCAAACTGCAGAAATTATGGCCGGGAGCCTGAGCCGGGTGGATGCCGGATTTTGCCGGGGGGTAATTTTTTTGCCGCATTTTGTCGCGTTTAGACGTAAATATTTCTGAGCAGGGGCCTTTGAGCCGGGGGCACCCGAATTCTTGCCGGGGGTACCGAATCCGTTTTGCAAAGGGCAGCCGAAAATGCCGCCCCCCAGCCTACTTTGAACTAGCCACATTATTTTTATTTATAACACCATACAGTACCTACTGCGGTAACGACTTAACCAACCTTAGTGTATTTAACATGTTCCGCAGCCTTGTAAGCGCACCATTCATGTCCGCAAGCAAGAAACGAAGTTAAAACATTACAAATTTCACGTTCTTGTAGGCGGTGTACTTTTAAACTTTAACTTATAGCACATAAACGGCTGCTCCGACCTCAAAAATAAAGTATGACGTGTTCAATTATATTGCAAAAATGACAAAAATTAACTTAATTTTAGGCGCGGTCCACCCTCCAGAGCCGACAAAATAACCAGTGTAGGTTTACAAACATGAAACTACAACTATGAAATAAGTCGATGTTTGTAGCAGCTGCTTTCATTTGAGAACTTTGAAATTTGTAAATTTTCATTTCATTTTCATTCAGAAATGTGTGGTGTATGTCAGAATTGAACCTATCTAACTTGGTAAACATAACAGAGATGGATTATTTAGAAGTAATTAGCTATAAGCTTAGCTAGCATAAATTGCGTTAAGCACCAGCCAATCTACATTGAAACGAGTCGGTAGTGGAACTACATTTGTGAGCGGAGCTTAGGCTGTGGCATTACGAATGTACTCAATTTTATGTTCTTGTAACTATATTACATAGGGCATAGGGCTTTATCATTGGTAAAAATATTATATTTGAATTCTTCGACCCCAAAAACCCTATAATGGTTTGATCGAAACGACTCTATTTCAATAAATAACACAAATATTGCAAAATTCTCCATTGTAGATGCATAAAATTAACTAATTAGCTAATTACTAATTAACCACTCAAAATTTTTTAATCCCAAATATCAGGTGCACACTCTGACATGATAGGCTTTCAAACAAAAAAGTTTTTTAAAATCCGTTCAGTGGTTCTTGAGATCCGTCGGACCGTACGAACGGACGGACATCGACCTTTTACTCCCACACAGAAAATAAAAACGCTTCCCTCGGCTTCGCCGAGCTCCGCTCAATAAAGTACCATCTATGCAATCATCATCATCATCCATTTATAGTCGTTGTTCCACTTAGCGTGGGTATGACTTCACCATGATCGTATAGCAGATCTCCATTTGTCCCTGTCCATTGCCTCGGCTGGGGTGAGTCCAAGTTTCGCTAGATCAGTTGCTACCAGGTGGTCCCAGCGTTTCTTTGGTCGGCCTCTCGGCGCTACACCTACAAAGCTGATTTCGCTGACTTTTTGAATAATGCCGTGAGTTGAACGGTGGACATGGCGAGCCATCGCATTCGGGATTTGACAATGTCTTTTTCAAGGTGATTCAACCCTACTTTTTGTAGCAACTCGTTGTTAGTAATATGATACTGCCAGCGGGTGCCAGTCATCCATCTCAACATTTTCACGTCGGTGCTGATGAGACGTTTTAGCGTTTCACTTGTGAGCGCCCATGTTTCAGATGCGTACGTAAGCACTGGCCTAATGCACGTGGCGAAAACTTTGCCCCTGAGCTTTAATGGTAAGCTTTCATTGACTAGTAGACTGGCAAGTTCTTTCCACTTTATCCACGACGCCTGGATTTTTGCTTTAACTGCACCACGCGTATCGCATTTGGAGTCTACCCGATCTCCAAGGTAGGTGAATGAATCTACTACCTCGTATTTTGTATCGCCTATTGCCAAAAAGTTGGTTGGCTTTGTGCTGTTCTAGCCTCGATGCATTGTTGGCATGTGTAGTTTACGTTTGTTCTGGGGATTATACGTAGGCCGGAGCAGCGTTTGTGTACCCACTTTGTACACACGGTGCATTGCACTGAATTTGACCCAACTCCTTTTCCACAGCATGTACAAGGATATAAACATGATTATACTGGCCTACCGTCGCTACATGTTATCATGATTTTAGTTTTTGTATTATTTACGCGTAGACCAATCGCTTCAACACTATTGCACCATATTTGTAGTCGGTTGCTTAGTTCTTGCTCAGAGTTTGCGGTAATGATGAGGTCATCGGCAAACAGCACCTCCCATTCTCTGGGCTCGCATGCTTCTTGCATTACAATCGCGAAGAGCAGAGGGCTAAGAGCAGATCCTTGATGTACGCCGACTGTTATATCGAAGTATTCAGAACAACTGTTGAGGCCTTTCACCTTTGATGTCGATCGGATATACAGTTCCATTACCTTTTGAATGAGTATCTCCGGTACACTTTGTTTTCTCAAAGCCCACAGAACAACCGCTCTTGGTACACGATCAAACGCTTTTTCGAGGTCAACAAAAGCATGCCAGAGTTTTTTCTGTTTGGCTAATGCTTTCTCTTGAAGCTGGCATAGGAAGAAAATAGCGTCTGTGGTGCTACGTCCATGCAATGTATGGATGCACTGTAGCAAAAAATTGAATTCTTGGTATTGAAACTATATATGCGAAAAATATCAGTTTGTCTTATTTATAACTTTCCGAACAGAAAATAATCATCATCATTGAACTGACTAGAACTACCTGCCCAACGCTATCCCGAACAATGTGCCTTATGAATATATAAACCAATAATTTCACGTTTTCTAAGCAATAACATGTA
>JASANE010015824.1:0-11094 GCA_030248225.1 Trileptium ribeirensis
TCTCGCCAAACAAATTTCCGCTGCAGGGAAAATTATGAAAAACTTAACGCTGTCAGCTGCCAATGCACCACTATTGTTTCGTCGCACAACTTTTAATAGTGTTTATATAGAATTATGTATATGAAAATTTATATCTGCGGGGAAAATTATAGCCGAAAGTCCTACGCCGTCTCAACTTAGCCAATGGGTCATTATGTATTTAGTTTTGTTGATAATTTAGTTTCAGTGTTTATGAATGAATGTATATGAAAATTTATATTTGCAGGCAAAATTATAGCCGAAAGTCCTACGCCGTCTCAACTGAGCCAATGGGTCATTATGTATCTAGTTTTATTGATAATATAGTTTCAGTGTTTATATAGAATTATGTATATGAAAAATTAATATTAACAGGGAAATTATAGCCGAGAACCGAATGCCATCCTAATGAAGCCAATGGATCATTATGTATCTGTCATAATATTGTTTCAGTGTTTATATAGAATTATGTATATGAAAATTATATCTGTAGGGAAAATTATAGCTGCTCTCAACTGCAGTGCAATGTATCTTGTTTTGTTGAGGCAGTTTCAGTGTTTTACAAAAAGTAATTATGTATATGAAAATTTATATCCTGAGGGAAAATTATAGTTAAAAAAAAAATCCTACGCTGTCTCATGCCGAATGGACTATTATGTATTAGTTTTTGTTGATAAATATAGTTTCAGTGTTTATATAGAATTATGTATATGAAAATTGTACACCGCAGTGACCATAGCCGAAACTCTGTTGTCTCAAATGAGCCAATGATCATTATGTATCTTGTTTTGTTTATAATATAGTTTCAGTGTTTATATAGAATTATGTATATGAAAATTTATATCTGCAGGGAAAATTATAGCCGAAAGTCTTCCTCTTTACATATATAGATAGCTTCATGATAGTTTCCGCATTTCACTAATATCGTCACGACGTAATGCCACACACATAGTTTTAAAGGTTTTACTAGACTACAGTCCACTAGAAAACATTGACTCACCACATGTGTATAAGTAAGTGCATAATTTTCCCTGCAGATATAAATTTTCATATACATAATTCTATATAAACACTGAAACTATATTATCAACAAAACTAGATACATAATGATCCATTGGGCAGTTGAGACAGCGTAAGACTTTCGGCTATAATTTTCGCTGCAGATATAAATTTTCATACACATAATTCTATATAAACACTGAAACTATATTATCAACAAAACTAGATACATAATGATCCATTGGCTCAGTTGAGATGGCGTAGGACTTTCGGCTATAATTTTCCCTGCAGATATAAATTTTCATATAGATAATTCTATATAAACACTGAAACTATATTATCAACAAAACTAGATACATAATGATCCATTGGCTCAGTTGAGACGGCGTAGGACTTTCGGCTATAATGTTCCCTGCAGATATAAATTTTCATATACATAATTATATATAAACACTGAAACTATATTATCAACAAAACTAGATACATAATGATCCATTGGCTCAGTTGAGACGGCGTAAGACTTTCGGCTATAATTTTCCCTGCAGATATAAATTTTCATATACATAATTCTATATAAATACTGAAACTATATTATCAATAAAACTAGATACATAATGATCCATTGGCTCAGTTGAGACGGCGTAAGACTTTCGGCTATAATTTTCCCTGCAGATATAAATTTTCATATACATAATTCTATATAAACACTGAAACTATATTATCAACAAAACGAGATACATAATGATCCATTGGCTCAGTTGAGACGGCGTAGGACTTTCGGCTATAATTTTCCCTGCAGATATAAATTTTCATATACATAATTCTATATAAACACTGAAACTATATTATCAACAAAACGAGATACATAATGATCCATTGGCTCAGTTGAGACGGCGTAGGACTTTCGGATATAATTTTACCTGCAGATATAAATTTTCATATACATAATTCTATATAAACACTGAAACTATATTATCAACAAAACTAAATACATAATGATCCATTGGCACAGTTGAGACGGCGTAGGACTTTCGGCTATAATTTTCCCTGCAAATATAAATTTTCATATACATAATTCTACATAAACACTGAAACTAAATTATCAACAAAACTAAATACATAATGACCCATTGGCTGAGTTGAGACGGCGTAGGACTTTCGGCTATAATTTTCCCCCGCAGATATAAATTTTCATATACATAATTCTATATAAACACTGAAACTATATTATCAACAAAACTAGATACATAATGATCCATTGGGCAGTTGAGACAGCGTAAGACTTTCGGCTATAATTTTCCCTGCAGATATAAATTTTCATATACATAATTCTATATAAACACTGAAACTATATTATCAACAAAACAAGATACATAATGATCCATTGGCTCAGTTGAGACGGCGTAGGAGTTTCGGCTATAATTTTCGCTGCAGATATAAATTTTCATATACATAATTCTATATAAACACTGAAACTATATTATCAACAAAACTAGATACATAATGATCCATTGGGCAGTTGAGACAGCGTAAGACTTTCGGCTATAATTTTCCCTGCAGATATAAATTTTCATATACATAATTCTATATAAACACTGAAACTATATTATCAACAAAACAAGATACATAATGATCCATTGGCTCAGTTGAGACGGCGTAGGAGTTTCGGCTATAATTTTCCCTGCAGATATAAATTTTCATATACATAATTCTATATAAACACTGAAACAATATTATCAACAAAACTAGATACATAATGATCCATTGGCTCAGTTGAGATGGCGTAGGACTTTCGGCTATAATTTTCCCTGCACATATAAATTTTCATATACATAATTCTATATAAACACTGAAACTATATTATCAATAAAACTAGATACATAATGACCCATTGGCTCAGTTGAGACGGCGTAGGACTTTCGGCTATAATTTTCCCTGCAAATATAAATTTTCATATACATAATTCTACATAAACACTGAAACTAAATTATCAACAAAACTAAATACATAATGACCCATTGGCTGAGTTGAGACGGCGTAGGACTTTCGGCTATAATTTTCCCCCGCAGATATAAATTTTCATATACATAATTCTATATAAACACTGAAACTATATTATCAACAAAACTAGATACATAATGATCCATTGGGCAGTTGAGACAGCGTAAGACTTTCGGCTATAATTTTCCCTGCAGATATAAATTTTCATATACATAATTCTATATAAACACTGAAACTATATTATCAACAAAACAAGATACATAATGATCCATTGGCTCAGTTGAGACGGCGTAGGAGTTTCGGCTATAATTTTCGCTGCAGATATAAATTTTCATATACATAATTCTATATAAACACTGAAACTATATTATCAACAAAACTAGATACATAATGATCCATTGGGCAGTTGAGACAGCGTAAGACTTTCGGCTATAATTTTCCCTGCAGATATAAATTTTCATATACATAATTCTATATAAACACTGAAACTATATTATCAACAAAACAAGATACATAATGATCCATTGGTTCAGTTGAGACGGCGTAGGAGTTTCGGCTATAATTTTCCCTGCAGATATAAATTTTCATATACATAATTCTATATAAACACTGAAACAATATTATCAACAAAACTAGATACATAATGATCCATTGGCTCAGTTGAGATGGCGTAGGACTTTCGGCTATAATTTTCCCTGCAAATATAAATTTTCATATACATAATTCTATATAAACACTGAAACTATATTATCAATAAAACTAGATACATAATGACCCATTGGCTCAGTTGAGACGGCGTAGGACTTTCGGCTATAATTTTCCCTGCAGATATAAATTTTCATATACATAATTCTATATAAACGCTGAAACTATATTATCAACAAAACTAGATACATAATGATCCATTGGCCCAGTTGAGACGGCGTAGAACTTTCGGCTATAATTTTCCCTGCAGATATAAATTTTCATATACATAATTCTATATAAACACTGAAACTATATTATCAACAAAACTAGATACATAATGATCCATTGGCTCAGTTGAGACGGCGTAGGACTTTCGGCTATAAATTTCCTTGCTGATATAAATTTTCATATACATAATTCTATATAAACACTGAAACTATATTATCAACAAATCTAGATACATAATGATCCATTGGCTCAGTTAAGACAGCGTAGGACTTTCGGATTTTTCTAGAAGACCCACCACAGCCCGAATATGTCCATTTGGTTTCTATTTATGACAAAATATATTTTCAATTTTTGGGGTACTAATGGTCTCCTACGGTTCTCAAAATTTTCGAAAAAAAAATTTCTCAATGAATGTATGATTTTGGGTATATAATGCATCATACATTTAATATAATTTTTTTGAACCGCCTTGACGAGTTGAGTCGAATGATGGCAAAATCCAGCCGGCTCACGTGTTAAAAGTTATGCTCCTTTATGCCTAAGCCTAAGACTAAGCTTTACTTTCAGTCTAAGCCGCTAATCTTTCGTTCGGTTCAGCTAAAGACGGTCAGAGTAGCATATAACATTATACATTTACTGAGAAAAAATTTTTTGAAAATTTTAGGTACCAAGTTGTGGACCATTGAGGACCTAAAAATCGACAAAACTTTTGTCATAAATATGGACAAATACATATATTCTGTCTCATCTCGTCGAACTGAATCGAATGGTATCAAAATCTCCGAGTGTATCTTGACAATTTATCAATTTCAGGCTGGGGAGTCTTCTACGAAAGACCCTGACTTTCAACGATATATCGGGTGTCCGATCCTTTCCATCTTTTTGGAAGGAGAGGATAAACTGAGCAGCATACGTGCGAAAATGACTGACTGCGGAGAGTCCACTGACGGCTTCAATTATATAATCACTCTTCGCTTCTTTGTGGTTGAAAAGTTGGTAACATGAAAATCGGTACCTCTTCCCTACTGAATTCAACGAAATTTTTATTTTATATTTATAACTTACGCCGGTACTTCGTTATCAGCAATCGCATCAGCTTCATCATTCGGCAAAGCGCGCTTTATGGAAATAAAAACCAATATTGTGGTAATAATAATAAAAATTTTGAGATGTTTATATATCAACAACATGTCAACTTTCGTAGCTATAGTATCTTCTGCAAATCGGCTTATATGTAAAGGCGCGAATTAAGAAATAGTGAGAGGTATTCCATTACCGCAGAAAATTATATTTTCTATAATGATTAATACAAGTACGTGCTCTAGAATAAGAAATCGAGGCATATTTGCAGCCAGATTCTCGGCATTGGTAAGAAGTTTATATTTATTTTTTGCTTTAGCTGACAAGACACTTGCAAGTAATGTTGTATGACAATTCAGAATGTGGTAAACATGCTTCAGCACAAAAATACATTCAGTAATGCCTGGACGAAGATGGTGTCTTGGCAAATCTTTGATTTAAATTACTTAAACTGATTCACAAAACTAGCAACATTTACATTATAATTTTTAAAATGTTTGCTGTAGGGGAGTGCGCCTTATACATCATAGGCACAGATTCCCGCGGATGAGATGGTGTACCTACAAAAACTAGCTCTTCCCATTTTATGAGCAAGTACGGCCCTAAAGGTCGAAATCGCCGCCGCACCACCGTTATACGAACGATAAATACCGGAGCAACAACGTAATTTCTATGTGAACTGTGTTTTACTGTCATTTATCGAACGTCGGTGGACAGCAAATTATATAGTGCTGTCACCAACAACAAGCATATTGCCAAATATGCTCAGCTAGACACATATCATACAAGTCAGTGCGACTATGCCATTTGATTCTGTTACGTAGCTCAAAACAGATACATTTAATTTAGCCTTTCGGTATCGACGCCGTGTGAATTTTGTCATGCTTTGCTGGGGAACAGACGGCCAAATACCGTCTGATAAAGATGACCAAAAAACCTAGAGCTCCTGGTTACGCCAAGATATGGCATCGCAACACATCTCAGGGGGAGAGGCCGCTTGGAGGGAGAGGGAGGTCTTCGAAGATGTACTGAAAAAGGCTGACGACCTCCCTAACGCTCCTCTAAAGACCCAATATTACCCCAGTTTTGGCCAATTTTTGATAGAATTTCTAAAATTTTTCGCACGCGGCGGGGGGCGGATGCAGAGCTTCGGGAGATAATGGTCCCTCAGAGACATTTTGAGACGCAATGTTACAATATATTTGGGACAACAACGTAGCGCGGAAGTTTCAGGCACTCCAGTGTTTACATGCGACATGTATTGTACAACACAGTTAAACACGACATGTCGTACGTAACTCTGTTACAAAAAAAAAAAAAAAAAAACAAAACCAAACAACCCAAAACAAACCACCACAAAAAAAAAAAAAAAAAAAATTTTTAATACAAATGAAAAATAACAGCAAATATATGTACGAAATACACTTAGAGAACCAGGCGGCTGGGTGACATTTCGCTAGTGATGTAAGTTGTAACTTGTTTGTGAGAGGTGTTTTATAATAGCAAAGTTATTTTTTTAAAAAAACTTACTGGCACAATAAGTAAAGAAGAAATCATATGCGTAAAGAAGTCTTCCTGTCTGTATTGATTTGTATGGTACAGCAAAGACTGGAGGTGGTTTGACAATGTTGGTGGCGAAACATTTTTATATACTGTTGTTTAATTGTATCCAATATCAAGGTAAAATTAATGTGCTTACATCAAAATGTAAATAACCAGTATATGTCATATATTTTTCGTGAACAATTCATGGCGTTCCCAACAGTCGGTAGTCCTTTAAGGCAGCGAAATTTTAGAAAAAATGCAAGTTTTCTATTAAATCCAATGCTTTATAGACAGAAAGATAAAATATTATAATATTTTGTACCAAAGATGTAGTCGCATAGTTGTGTCTTTTACCACTTTTGCCATGTCAAAGCAGAAGATTCAAGCGTGTTTTTATTCTTTTTTGAATTATGTCTTGGGGTGATTAAAATGATTGTAAATTTATTACATAGCTAGACATTGAAATGTCTTATTCTATTTTGAACTATTTGAATCTGAGTTTTTTCAAGTATCATTAAAGCAAAATTTTCACCGCAGTTAACATACTAAGCGCCTCGGTCAGTGAATTTCCAACTACCGTGAAAATTCAATTTTAACGATAGTTGAAAAACATTGCATACACAAAAACAATTGCAGATCTTAACGCCTAGCCAAGTAATAATTTATCAATTTTATAACTGCCACTAAATATAGTTCACAAAAGAATCGAAATTCATTTAGACCGTCTAAAACGCATTATTCTACTTGGACATGTTCAAAGGAAGGAAACGGCACAACTAGGGAACTATATGTTTGTGGCAAACTGCTATAATGGGTTGTCCCTCGTTTCTATAAAGTGTTTCGTACAAAAATTGCGCATTTTTCTCGAACTTAGTGCACTAAAGACCCAGCGGTAGTTCAGAATTAGTTATTCATGGTCATAATGATCACATTAAAAATCGTCGATATTTTTGGATTAAAAATTGTAATATCATTCAAATTAGCGATACCATTCATTATGTGAAGATTCATTTCGTAATTTTTGACGAGTCGGTCATCCGACACCGCTATACACACTTGCTTATCATCAATACGCAGTTAAAAAAGTAATGGCTCTCCGTAAATGACGGCTCATAATTAGTTCCATAATTTACAATCTCTACAATTTACAAAGTTTCAAAGTAGAGGTGGCAATTTAGCCACTATGCTCGCTTGGCATTGCTCAGTTCTACAGCCGAACCAAGCCGACCTTGCAATGGTGTCTGAAGAGCCCAGCAGAGAATAGTTTGGCCGGAAAACTGCAGTCGGCACATAAAAGCTCCTTTTCTTTCTAAAGTAACAAACATAATGAATTGTAACATTTGATGTATCGTACTTTAGCCTGTCAGCAGTAAGACTAGCCGAGATAACCTCGAGGCAACTCTTAAAAGCTCTAAAACCAACTATATATCACACATACCGAAAGCAGGGCTTTAGGGGGTTCCTGAGACTTTGGTTTACCCTTCCCACTAAGGGTACCCCATCCCCCACCCTCTGAGATTCCGCACCCTAATCGCCTCTCCCACGCGCGGAATATTTCAGAAATTTAAGCAGAAATTGGCAAAAATCATGATAAAATTCGGTCTTCGGAGGGTGCCAACTATTTTCAGCACCGACCACCGCAAGAACCTCCCCAGCAGGGGCCTCGCCTGTCGCCCTGGGGCTACCTCCGTGACACCTCGGAGCGTCTGCATTTTCGTCACCGAAGAACAATTATCGGGTTTCAACATGTTGTCCAAGCTTTTTTGACTGTTCAGAAAGCAGTACAGATGCTCTTTTCAGACTAAAGAATTAGCACAATTTTTACGAATATTATTAGAATGGGCAACTTCTGGACCTCCTTTATGAATCGACCCAGACGGTACCATAATATACTATTTGTGACATGTGATACCAAAAACCAGAAACTGGAAATTGTATTTACAGTTATAAAGAATAATTGCTTAATTTTGTACTGACAGTTATATTCAGAGACAGTTTTTAACTAGCATTGCCTGCAAAGTTCTCATATTTTATCATTATTACTGTAACAAGAAAATAGCCAGGCAAGATGAAATAATAAACCATGTGATTTAAGATAAGATATATGCCTTGTAATTCAAATTTTATAGGGCGATAAAACGAATCATGTAAATGTCACAGATATAGTACAGCTGGACTATCCAAATGTAAGACGAATCAGCTAGATTACTGCTTTAACACTGATAGTGGTGCTCAACCAGCATGTTGACATGTCCAGTTCGGCTGATCACTGTGAAGCAACAAGCCAAAGATGGTTTTCTTAACTGTTGCCATTGAATACGAATTGTTTTCAACCCCTTATCACTGCAATGATTTTATGGAAGAAGCAGGTACAAAAAATTTCACATATCTATACTGAACGGAAGCTACGCTCAGATAATACACTGAATATATATAATACTTCTTTAATGCTTAATGTGCGCAGCTTACAACATTCGTATATACAGTTCAGGTGAACACGTCGTTTGTTACAAAAAGCCAATGTAAGCTAACGATATACACCTGCGTTTTCTGGCTGGACCTCAGTTCACATGAACTGGTTCAGTCCAACACTTTCACATAATCGGAACCACTCGTATGCATCTTGTTGTAAATTGTGCATTATCAGATATATCGAACTTCAAGCAAAGTTCGATTTTGTATTTGGTGTAGCTTTTTTGATGATCAAGTGATGTCTTTGGGACAAAATTGCTAGCAACCCAAGTACACTAAGAGTATTACAACATAGTTATTAATTTTATTATTGATTAAGTTGCAACGTTTTTACAGATACATATTCAGATTTCTCGAATATTAGTAGACGTTCTTTGATCTGCCGTCTAATATCTCGCAAATCGTAATAATTGAATGAAGCTATAAATCAAATTAACAAACCACATTTTCACATATATCGCATGAGTGGTTACCTCCACCGGTGCTGGAACCCCCGGCGGTTCCGAAGCCATATGCGCCAAAGATGCCGCACTACCTCCACCAGCATAACTCCCATGGAAGCTGAAGGTCTCCATCCGCCAAAGAGACGATTACTCCCACAGCATCTCGGCTGAGCATGTATGCATTTAAACGTGTATAAAAATCTTTTCAATGGCTTAATGAATTATATTTTACTTTATTCAACAGTTATTTGCTTACAAAATAATTATTATATGAGTTTATTTTCAAAATAATTATTAAATGATGTATCAGGGTACTTCTAATTGACAAATATTAAAAGGTTATGTCGGATAGTTAAACGCCAAGATGAATAAGTATATATTTACTTCGTGGCTGATAGCAGACTGAGCATTGCATAAGAGATATATGTCCTAGAATTATAGAATACGTTAGAATTTGTTCTAGAGCGAGCTAATATTGCACACATTATAGAAGACATATACGTTTTCATCGTAGTAATTTTTATACAATGATGCTTTCAGTCAATCAATTCTTCTTGAAAATTTTTTCTTTTCTTTTTCAATTTTCTATCGCTTATGTTCAAAACATGTTAAAAATGCTACAAATGCTTAATGTTTAGGAAACAGTCCGTCCCTGATACACAAAACTTCAACATACCGATAGTATAACAAGCTTTAATATGTTAGTATTATATACAGATGCCGAGAGATAATATAACTCAACCTAATCGGCTGTTAACCTTTGGGTTGAAATAGTTTCAAGATTGCTGCAATTCACACAGCTCTGTTGTAGTCTGGAATATTCCTCTGATTAGTTTGACACAGTTTTTTGAATTAACTTAATTTGAAGACGAAAACAGGGAAACACGTTTTGCCTGCAAAGATTACTAGCTATGGCAGTTTTAGAAAAATTACAAAATTTTAAGGGCAAATTAGGAAAAATAGAGAGAACAAAGACGAAAAATTGGTGAGCCTGGGCAAATTAATTATCTCACCTTTAATGCACCTCTCTTCGAATCTCACCCCCGCGCCGCCCAGACCAACTAACCCTGCAGTGACAGACCGTGGCCTGCTATATTTTAAACTGAAGGATCGAAACTGCATAGCCGAAATTAGCTTTCATGCTTTGCGTATTTATCAAAATCATATAACTTCTGACTATCTGCATTCCAAGGCAATGTCAAGACCTTTTCTGCATGGCTCGTGTTTAACATGTAATCGTTGACAGCCGAATAAAGCATGTAATTTTCGACAATAGAGAGCCCAGTAGAAAGTAGCTTAGCTGATATCGTAACTCTAAATTGGTATACCAGCGTTAAAGTGAAGAAAAACATTCTCAGAAAAATCAGCTAGAGATTATGTCGGTAATGAGGAATAGCGTCATACGACTGTATATATTAATGCTGTCATCAAATGAGTGCGCTATATCTCATCAGCAATCAAAATTTTCGTTTCAAATCACGGTTTCGCTTTTAAGTACTGCAATTGAAAATGTGACAACAGTTATAATTGCTTCGATCCATCAACTTTACAACTTCCAGTCAATGCCTTCCTGGCACGCCTTTGTCACCGTAGTATACGCAACTGTTAAGTAATTATACAT
>JASANE010015826.1:0-12743 GCA_030248225.1 Trileptium ribeirensis
CCAGATTTGCCAATGTGGTCACGACACTCTCGTTTTAGGTAGTTGTGGTCTCTGTTTTGTATTTCAATTACCTAATATTGAGCTATCTATGCCTCTCAGTTTTTATGTGTTTTTCTATTCGGTTTTACGGAATTGTGTTATCCCTCAATCATACCATACCAAACAGCTCTTGACACAACTGCAAATATTAGGTGAGATAAACGCATTATCGAATTGGAAAATTTATGCGTAAATGTTTTATTACACGTCTAAGCGAAAATGTAAACATCACGTTTGCATTCTGATCCTATAGCAATTCTCGTAGGAACGCTATAACATATGTTAGCGGATTTGTTCAATAATCAACGATGCCAGTGTGTAGTTGGCTAACTTGGAGAAGGATAGATAGGCTAGTAATAGTTGCATATTTTAGGACGGTACCCGGAATACCCATGACGTTAGGCTTTTGCCGGTTACCTTTATGTGTGCAATAGTTGTTACCAGTGTTCCTCAAAACCCAAATCAATAGTTTATTAGGTGGTTACTCAAAGCATAAACTTGTAGGTTGATACTGTCTGGATCATACTAAACTTCAAAATGCAATTTTCATAGCTTCTGGGGCTGCCAATTTCATCTAGTTATAATTACAAGGGACACAAAAAGAATATTATATCCATACATGCACATGGACGAAGGCTGGGTCCTCCACCTTCACCTTCTCTTCAGACAGGTGCTCTAAGCTCCCATCGCCGAGGCTCAAGACCGACCGCCTCCACATTCCGGCTACCCATCCCATGGAACCTCGAACCTCGAGCATGTATGATTAAATATGCTCGAAAATGTTGATTTTAAGTTACATTTTGCGCATGATTGCTGTGATAGAAAACTAACACCACTTACGTATCTTAACCGATATGATAACTCTTGCGTAATCCACATCCAACCTAGCTTAAGTACAATTTTCGTACTCATATTGCTTAAACACAATTGTGTAATTTATTTAATGAACACAAAAACTTTTTCATAAATGTTAACTTATAGTTTGATGACAGAGCAGAAACAATTTTGTGTGAAATTTTAGCTTTCTCGTACAAATGCTCTTTTTTATTATATATTAGAATAAGAAACGACGTTTGTCGCGAGTCAATTATGCAACAAGACCTTAAAAGTGCAGTAAAAACCGGATTTCTCTTGACAACCGACTGCTTCTTAGCAGCAACATCAGCAGTCTCTTCATCAATATTTGTTTTTGGTAAACGACGATAAATTTAAATGTTACAATTGAGATTTAGATGTTGAATTTGTTGTGCACTTACGGGTGATTGGACAGTTATAGGTGAAATTTTTATTTATTTTAGCGATCTATATTATTCATTGTGTGGGTGTTTTTATAATTTGTGTCAGAAAACGTATCTACTATTTATGTTTATGCATGGTTCCAATTATGCCATCGTGTATCAAACTTATTTAGACAAAAGCACCAAACCAATACTAGTCCGTCGCGTCTGTGAAAATTAAAGTAATAAACGCCACCGACAGCTCATTACGACGTTTCAACGAAGGCACAAATGTACTAGCAAACTAAAAGTCCGGTTAAATGCTTTCCACTACGAAACCAAACATTACAAGCCTAAAAAATGTATCAGAGTCGGCAAACTACGTAGTATTATATGCTTATGTGCAGACCGAACTATGTTACATAGTGAAAACTACCTCTAAACAACGTTATGATGATAGCAGTGACGAAACTAACGACAGAGAGGCTAGTGAGTGTTTACATAGTTTAGTTTGCTATTAAAGCGACGTTGTAGGTGGCCCGATTACCAAACTTGCGTTTCGTTTGGCCAATGTAAGTGAGAGTAAAATGCATGCTATGCCGTTCTCCATATACTAATCCTAAGATTCAGCCGAAGCTTTATATCTTACATAACTCCCATGCTATTGCATGATTTTAGATCGAGGTGCTACCGTCCCGTTTCCGAACTTCGCAGTAAGCTGTTATTTTTCTAACAATATAATGTCAAATATGGGTCCTAATTTAGTAGCTTTTATCTTGCTAGCAACTGTGTACTTTACATGGCTATGTGCTGTATGGATGTAAAAAGTTTATCTCTCAAAAACGCGCTTTTGCTAAAATTTGAGCGAAAAATTTGAGTGACGTTTTTTAAGTGTAAAGTGTCCCATCAGCTTTTAGTTTTCGTAGGCTTATACAAATCCATTTAAGTCGTTCAGTCTTTTAAACACATTGCGTGCCCTGCGATCTCTAATTAGATTCTGAAGTGGTAATGGAATTTAACTTAATGCTAACTGCGATGTATTTTCCTTGTGTACTTAGTAGGCTTTTTATGGTATGTAATTATTAACTTTCACAGTGTCCATTCTTGACACATCGTAATTTACATTATTTTGGCATCACCAGTCGATGGTTCCCGCAGGTCATTCATCGACAACATCGGAGTCTAAAAGAACATCCACAGTGGTGGTATATGTAACGTAACATAAGCTTGCGTAAAATATGTTCTAGCTCGAAGGTGGACGACATGCATTAAACATAGACATTGTAGAGTTCTCCAAAGATCCAAGATAATATCATAGCATGACGGCGCTGACAAACTCAAATTAAAACTTAAGTTATTAATGTAACCGTAGTAAAGTGGTAAATAAAATGGCTGCTTCGACAAATGTTTATTTTTCAGTTTATCAGTGATGATACTTACGAACAGATAATTTATGGCATACAAACCAATTTCCTATGTTAATATTTGCTTAATTTATTGCGAACTACTTCAATTGAGTCGCTGAATTTTCTAACAAAAGAAAAGCAAACCAAAAATACACCGAAACCCCCAAACCACCCACCCACCCACCCCCCCCCCCCCCCACACCCACCCCCCACACCACCCAGCAGCCCCCCAAACCAACCCCCAAAAACCACCACCAGAAACACAAGCCCAAAAAAACACACAGCCACCCACCACAATAAACCCCCCCAACACCACACCCAACACAACCAAAAACCAACACCACCCCCCCACAAAAAACAAAAACAAAACCACAAAAAAAAGCAAAGATCTCAAGAACAGCAAAAAAAAAAACACAAACAACAAAAAAAACACCAACAAAAAAAAAAAAAAAAATAAAAAAAAAAAAAACAAAACACATCAAATCCAAAAACAAACACACCAAACAAACACACAACAAACATCAACAAACCCCCACAACAAAACACCCACCACAAAAAAAACACAAACAAAAAACAACCCAATCAACAAAAAAAAAAAAAAAAAACACACAAAAAAAAACACCAACAAAAACCAACCACACCACAAAGAAACAAAAAACCCACCCAAAACAACACAAAACAAACCACAAAAAAAACAACAAAAAACACAAAAAAAACACAACCAAACCAACAAACCCACAACAAAACAAACAACAACAACACACAAACACACAAAAAAAAAACCCCTTTGGTGAGCTGAGGATTGATGCCGTCATGATATAGCCGTAAAACTATGCGCCTTTCAGAAGTTAAGTTTTCGATTCTCAAACATATCATAACGTACGTAAATACTACATTTGTTGCTACTTATACAAGGCCTGTACAGGGCGCTTCAATCTGGCTATTTCTTAAAGGTGTTGCAACAAAATCCATACGGCCTTGCCATCGTATAAGACACAACAAAAGTGTATATGAACCACACTTGTAAAATATAAACGTCTGTTAATTAGAATCTTTCATAGAGCTTTAGTTCTACTTCGTATTTACAGTTAATAGTGCTTAAAGCTCGCGTAATTAAAGTGAAGTCAATCACTACTGTTCTAAAAGTTTCAGATAAATGTTTACTTAAGAATTTTAATAATATAAATTCACATTTATTACTTCGAAGCAATTTTCATATTGAACGTTTGCGTCCATCTCTTCCATATAATATTTTTATGTTGTAGTAGCACTGAATACAATAAAATATATTTAGTTTAAGAATGGTTCCTGATTAAAGTTTTGCAATGTATTTTGCGAAAGATACCCATGCTCAAATGTGATTGCTATGTAACAACTGCGATCGTAACGAATTTTTAACGGCTAAACATTGAAATTGAAATCTTTTAAAACAGAAAAAAGAAATTTGTATATTTTCTTGTCAAACCTGTAACTATGCGATAAACTTGATATGCAGTACCACGAGGGGTTTTTCTATCGGATATTTGCCTGATAACTGCATGAGTTTACGCGTATACCGCTTTTACAGTAAGGCGAATCACTTGCAAAACTAAGTGATCTTTTCTAGAATGTAGAGTGGTCAACTTAGTTTTCGCTACGTCACAGCTTCCTGTGGTGTTGTCGGTCTCTATCAGGAATATCGAAAGCAGTTCATCGTCTTATTTTTGTAACTGTTTTGTGGGTTTGTTGTTTGTTAGTTAATAAACAATCATTGTATGAAGTATAACCTAGACTTGGCATCGACAATATGCTTTTGAAAAATAGCGTGGTTATTACGAGGAACTAATGAAAATGACAGTAAAAAATATAAAGGATATATGGGTTTAGTAGCTAGTCGACGCAGCCCCTCGACCTTGCAGATGTGGAGCATTAATTCGTCGAACCCAACGAACTGTTCATCAAAATAAATTATTTCAGAACAACCATAACAGATTTGAACAATTTTCATGTATACTACTACTGTGTTTAGAACTTTTTGAAATTTTTTACATCCAGTTTAAACTGTTTTAGAGAAATAGCATTACATTTGAACGTAATAGTTGGGCTTTGCTATGTGGCGCTTCAATTTTTATGTTTTACGCTATTTTTCGAATGTTTATTGAATCTTCGAGACAATTCGTTTTAACCCGTATATTATTTCTTTATTTTTGTTGAAATGAGAACAGTAACACATATAACAACAGTGTATAGAAGTACGGGCTCAGCCAGACCATTCATTGCTTAGTGTGGTGTCCCCACCAGTAGGTCTGACTATAAATGATCGAAAACACTAATACAGTTAACAAAAGTATTTGAAATTCTTTATATAGATATCGTGTAAGTATTTGTTCGAGGCTTATTTTCATTACTCCGAAACACTTGAATCATTGAACGCTAATTATAAACTTTCACGATCTGAGCATTATACACTGGAAACCATAACTTATTTTGTGTGGATTAAACCTAAAAACTTATTAAAGCAATGCTCGAAACTAATAGAAATTGCACCAGCACTTTTAGACGACATTAATAAATTCATAATTGCAACAGCACAGAACTATGTAATATAATAAATTTGCGTAAATAAATATCAAGAAACCAAGAAGACATCAAAGTTGCATCAACATGGTGACCTCACATCTACACATTCAAGCATCATCAATGCTGAACTCTAAATTTACCTTCAATATACTGTATTTTATATCGGTATCATCTAATAACAATCCATAAACTTATAATCAATAAATAATTAGCTGTATATAGTAAAAATTAAACATATCAGAAGTTCAAATAAAAAAAGCTTTATACATTTCGCCAATAAATAAAGAAATATTCTGCTTAATTGAATTTCAATTTTTCATTGCTTGTTCCTGGATACTTAATCAACTTAAAAATTGTCAAATGGAAAGTCCAGCAACAGGGTTTGCACGAACAACAGCTGCTGCATCAAGCACAGTTATACGGCTATCACCGGTAATAATACGACGGGTTGCGACAAACTCTGAGGCTGAGACTGAATGCGAAAAAGGCAACAACAACAGGTATGTTAATATTGTTTCGTCTGGGATCAGAGTTTTTCCTTCCACTACACAGTAATATAGATTTAGTACCTGCAAGTGTGTATTAGCGAAAGAGTACGATAATTCCCTGCATTGTTAATTGGATGACCCGGCCGTTTTGACCATATTCCGAAACCCGTGCTTCTGTGTTGGGGTCTGAACAACTCAAACAATGCCGGGATCTGAATGTATTTCAACAACCAGAAATGTGTGGGGATGAGGTTAAAAATGGTCGTGACATGCAAAACGAGTTAAAAATATGAGTGTAAAAAAGTGACTTACCTTTCCGTTATGTATTCTAAATAAGATATATATCAAAGGTGCATAAGAAAGAGTATGACACTGCCCAACACTCTACTGTTCACTCGTGTTTGATGACGGGCATTTCTGGCCAGACCCTATATTTCTATGAGGTCATCATGCACAAACGCATCCCCATATTAGAGGGTAGCCTGGACTTTCCGCCGTTAAGGGTTATGTCGGACACCAGTTTTAGAGGGGTCGGATGATCCGATCACAATTGCTCATACAACCTCCCAAACGGGGGGGACGGCTGTCTCACATACACCCAAACCAAAGAGGGCTCACGCTACCCTTCTAAAACTGGGGGTCTGCGCATGATGACCCCCAAGAATAGTTGATCAACCCGAAAACATACTTGTTAACGTTAGAGTGCTTGGAAGTGACATACCTTATAACTTAGGCCCTTATGAACTCGTGACAATAGTACTCACTTTGAGACATCACTTACGAGGTGGCAGCTTTTAATGGTTGGTCATCGTAAAACCGTAGCATGAAAATGTGAATTAGAATCTACTCACTGCGCTACGACGAAACTAAGCAACAGAATTAGTTTTGCCGCAATCATTGTTTAACGTGTAGGAAATTCCGCCCATATCATTAATGTGATTCGGTTTGACGGTCAAATCTTGATGTGCTAATACACTAACTATGCAATAAATACATTTGTATATTTTTATAAATACTGTAACACGTTGATAAAACATTGACATTTGCCCATAATATGATAAATTATCTGCAGTGCGCATAATGAATACTGTTTTCAGTAGATACTTCCCTAGGATCCGTTTGGTTTTCCAAGCCTTTCAAAAACAAATAACGTGTGATGTTGATGTAATATAGCATAGGTCGCGTTATAAGAACAGAACTCCCATAATTTTTATATAAATAACTGTTCGTTTACAGTTACAACATAGGTGGGTGCGTGATATGCTGAAGCTGCGTCTTGTGACCGCAAAGAGCAATCGATATAACTTGTTATGCAGGAGATTTAATAACTCTGATATTTTCGTATCTGTTAAGAAAATTATTGCTATGTTTTCTACTTGGGAAATTAAAGAGAATATTTCTTGAAATATATAAACCTTAATGTTACTACTTGAACTTAACACTGTAGACGCCGCAAAATGATATTAATACAGAAACGATTTTAGTTTGTTTACTTTAAAACCATCTTTATTAAAAAATCACCCTAAAACATTGGGGTATATATAATTTACAATAACAAGTTTCATATGATTATTTCTTGCTAAAAAACGAGACATAACTATACATTTGTGACAGCTACAAGAGAAATGAACGACGAGAGTCGAAGCTTGTTTGACCGGTTCTTATTGAACCAGTTTTGGTGTTGTAGTGTTGAGACGGCGATGATGACTATAAACTGTCGTGTGAGTTGTTGCAAAAGCTGGTTTGTTTAAAATTTTTTATTTAAAATCCTGCCATCACCAAAAATTTACATATATAACAATTTTACATACGATCATTATGGTATAGCCGTGCGTTTTCTGTTTTATTTTATTTACTATAACGTAACTGTGTGTTAGTAAGATAAATTTATGGTTGTTTCACAAAGAGTGTACGAAGGTTTTGCACTTTTTTGTATTGCATATATATTTACGACATGTGTTATTGCTTCCGGACGATTGTAATGTACTCAGGAATTTATACGCCCTATGACGAAAAGTTCAAACGAATGCGGGAGCACCTGTTTGAACGATTTATCGATTTATCGAAATCATAGAACACACAGCAGTCTATGCTGCAACCGACTTAAAACGTAGTCTGCCGTTCGCTCAGAGATTTGTACGTACGGCTTGAACTGTGTAACGCAAGTTGCAAGTAATAGTTATACCATCGCTTGCCATGCAATCAGATTTGTATGCGCGATATTGACAAGTTCAAATAACTGCGGTAACACGAGTTAGAACGAGTAAATTGCACAACCGTGCATAAAAATATTTGAACGCATCGCTAGCTGTGCCACAACTAAATTGTAACATAGTTGTAGCACAGTTTGATATGATATCTGCTATGCTACATACTTCTGAAACAAATGACGATTAGGAATTTTAACAACATCAATTAACACCATGGGCACCACAACTTCGCCTTGAACATGGCCAAAAGCGGCAAAAATTACAACTAGGGATCTATATAGTTGTTTAAAAATAATCTGTTATTCTCGTTTTCTGTAAATCGTTTCGTTTGATAAAAATAGCGCATTTTGGCGAATTGAGAGCACTAAAACGCCCTACGGATGTTGGGAATAAATTAAAGCGTTGTCTTCACCAAAAGACTTTATTATGATCCGACTGAATTAAATTTAAATCGTTCATTCCCAACACTGTCAATTGGCAGCACCCAATAAATCGCTGCTGAATCAAACTGATCGAATAGAAACCATCAATGATTCCAATACAACGCCCAAGAATGTTATATAAATGTTGTCGTTTAGATAAGATAAATCGCTCTTTTTCTGAGCTAAAACAAGTTTGGGCCAAACTTTTTACCATTTATATCAATTACAATGCATCAAATCTATTATACAAATATCGTCATTTTAAGACGATATACGTTCTTAAATTACACATTTGAAACAATCGCAATGCGCCGAATCGATCATACAAATATTCTCATTTTAAGACGAGATATTCTTTCTTTAATTAAAGAACTGAAACAATGTTGAGCTAAGCCTGTTTATTATCAACAGATCTAATTTGACGTACGCCACACAGTTGAATTCAAATTGACAGCTAAAGATAGCCCAATGTACAAACTATGTTCAGAAAATACTCGTTACTGCGATTTAAGGCGGTATCTTTTGCGCCAAACTTATTTGAGTCAAAGAAAACACTGTCCGATGAATTATTGTGATTGTGAACTTGAAACCAAAACTATGACGCTTTAACGTCCTAATTTTAAACAGCCTTAAAAATTAACCATCTCTGGAAGTATACATCTTGCAATAGCTACGGTAAATCATGCACACATTCTTATATGTTACAATTTGTTGCAGAAAAGCAGAGCAAGGCTAAAAACCAACGCACTCGGCGCATTTTGAAACACGTTTGCTCCTATTAAAATAATTTCCTGTCAATATGACAGAAATTCCACTTCAATCCGGAAGTTAAACTGTGATGCAAGTTATAGTTGTTACCTATATCGTAAGAAAATAATATATCTTGTCCTCAATTATCTCTATAAATCAGAAAGTTGTTACACAATCATAGTAAAGGAAACTGTAATGAAATTTACTATAAATTGCTAATTTAGAACAATATATGGAGGTCTTATAAAATCAAAAATGTAGTTCAAATTGGATGGCCCCCTGGGAAATTTAGTTGTTGGTTTTCACCATAACATAATAATCTCGAAATCAAAATTAATCTTTCAGTACTGACCGAATATGTTTCCAAAACGAAAATTTACACACCTGTATTATTAGACGATATCCGTTAAAATCAGTGTTGAACTTTGGATTTTCTCTTGATGAGAGTCCGATGTGCAACGAAAACGAGTTGCCCCACGTGTCGTTTCTTTCAGCTCTGCTTTGCCTCAATTTACGTCATGATACATGTTTCATGAAGAACCGGTAGGAGGGCAATATCACATTCCTAAATTTGCCGCAGACGTTTTCTACAAGGGTGGTATTTTGCCAATTATATTTTGCTGTCCGGGTCAGTGATGGTCCGGACTCCCGGACCCACTTTAAGTGTGCTCATGCGTTTAATAAATGTTGATTAAATCGATAATAGACGACCTTAAAAATGTTAATGAAAACGAACAGCAAGTCTACAGAAACGTGTTCTTAAAAGGCAACAAAGCAAACCGAGTGTTAATCAAATTTCTGAAAGAAAAGAAAGAGGAAAGATTTTGGAAAATCCAATGTTTGTAAATATCCAATTTTTAAACTAAATCTATATATTTTGACAGTTGTCGTGAATGAGAAATTCACCCCAGCTGACATAAATTTGATGTTTTCCTGCTAATCTTTTTCTCAAATCAGTCGTAAATGATAATAGTTATTATATTATCAGTTTTGTAAAACTGGTAGTTAAAGCGATTGACAGCATCGTTCAAAGCGTTCCATTAAGAGCTAGTAAATACACAATTTATAGTTCACTAGCCACCACGACCAATTTAATTATAGAACGTTCTTGTGTAATTACACTAATCGTATTTACTAGTCGCTTGCTCAATAGCAAAGTCGTGGTGTAATGTTGGGAATTGCCTAAGTTTTATTTACTTATTCATTTGGCACACATTAGATATTTTCAATCGAACATGAAATGAAGTTGATTATATCCGATTCATAATGTAAAACAACGTAGTGTCGTGTGTTTTCAACCTTTGGAACAAGGTACGTCACGTTGTACAGAAATAACTTGTAATTGGTGTGTCAAGTTTCCCAAGCGGATTTTCTAGTTCAGTGCCCATCTACCATCTTAAAGGTTCTCCTGAGTCACCATGTTGTGACCCAATGCTGTGCGCGGGTGCAGTATCCGCGCGCACCCCGCGTTACAACAAGTATACAGGCTCAAATCTTGAGAACCCGGGTAGAGTGCACCCGTAACACGTACTTTTCTATATGTTCAAGCAATGAGCGCTATCATCGAAATCAATAGGTACATTCGTTTAGTTTCAGAGGAATATGTTTGCTCTTTGGTTTTTTATGTTCAGACGTCTTGATGGATTTATCTCGTGACCTTTGTCGACATGATTGAGTGATACCTTTTATTATACCAGTGACCTCAATCACTGAAGCGACTAGGCTACTCCCTATTGACATTTTTCTGTATTTCTACCTTATTTAAAATAAATGATAAATTTTTAGTGGGGACCGTTTAAAAAGCATCGTCGGTTTATGAAGTCACGTGGTTTCTTTACTCGAGGATGTCGTAAAAATCACGAAGCATAGATCATTTTCCCAATGGTTGGTTTTAACTGCCCAAAATTTCAGCAAGCAAGACTCCACTTTGTGCGGTGCGTTGGGTCATGGGCTACGAAAATCTGCCACATTTTCAAAGCTGTATGCTGGGCTGCAAAAGTCACTGGCAAAGAAAAAGATTCCAGTATCGCTGAGCTGATTAAATGAGAACTGTGTTGAATTGTATAATGATAAACTTCCAAAGCCACCTATATTGGTCTGATATTTGTAAGTTTCTCTGGCCTTACGATTCTCTGAGCTTGTCAAACCTATGGGCCTTGTATTGGTATACAGGTCTGTCTAAATAAGTCATGTAACCTTTATATCATTGTATTGTAACAATCTATCTGTTCCGTTACAATCGGTTGAAGCTGCTATGTTTCTGAATTACATACTTTCATCTTTTTGCTAAAATAATTTTCAAAACTAATATAATTTAAATTACATTTTATAATGTTTGTAACGTTGATTAATTTTGTTGAAATCTTAATTTTCATTAATTATCTGGTGTCTTTAGTAAATTCATAAAGCACTAATTAAACTCGGTACGCTACAAGTTACGACTATGCTATGCTCACAGGGTAAGTTGACTTTATTAGTGCAAAAATTATTCTGCCAAAAAGCATTATTTTTAGCTGTATTTCGACCTGGAAGACACGACTGCCTGGTTTTAGCACAGCTGCCGGTTGCTGTTGAAATACAGACTTTTTCACATTTAATGTTTTCCCGTTTAATCATTGTTTTTTTATTTGATAAAACCCATAATTATTTGCCCGCATAATATCATTCAACTAAATACTGCGTGAATCTACGAATGTCTTTTACCAAACGTTTTTGAAGACGAAATAAGTTTGTTCAGAGAAGTGACAACAGTTTACGATTGTCAGCACTAAACTGAAAGCTATAGTTGTCAAAGTAAAGCAGCTAATGTAATGCTGACTCACATTAATTCATCAAATTTTCATCTGATTAGTGATTGACACGTAGAAACCAGCTCTGACCCTCGATACATTTTGTTTACCACAACTATTTCGTTTTAATTTGTGAAAACCGTTGTATATATTTTATTTTTTACATTACATCATAGCTCTATATCATCTGGACAGTAGTTAGAATAATTTGTGGATCATAATGCATCTGAACGGTTTATGTTTTATCGTTAATGTACATTTTTGCAATGTAAAATTGCTAAAAATACTTTAAAAATAATTTACTTCAAATTTGAAGTTTGTTTCATAGAAATATATATGGGTACCCGTGGCTGATATATACACAACAAAACACCTGCTTAAATTGAATGTGATCGATCGCGTGTGTTGTAGCTAATTGGTGGCCCATATTTTATACTTCTGCGAGGACAGTATACGTGAAATGAAAACTTCACAAAATCGTACTTCTGCATATTTATTTCGGTAGGTTTTAGCATAATTATTGAGGATATGATGGTACTATGACATTTCATTTTTATTATAAAATATTTAATTCTTTAACTTCCGTCAGTTCTGTGCATTCTGTTGCGAGATGTTTTAAAATCTAGCGAAGTTAAAAATTGTCGCCATGGTTGAACTGCTCACTCGTTTGTGTTTGCAGTTAATGCCTGTATTTCTTAAGCAAGTTAATCCAAATTCATTGCTCAGCTGTAAATTCTACCTTAATTACTGAGTAAGTGTTTTGAAAGAAACGGAAACTACACTGTTAGCTGATATTCGTATAAACCAGGCTTTCAGAACACATTTTACTATAAACAATACGTAACTGAACGAAGTAACGACAT